>JAVIWB010006239.1:0-89557 GCA_031893035.1 Dermolepida albohirtum | reverse complement strand
TTAAAAAAAGTTTACCTCAACGGTCTTTTTACGGTTTTTGGTCTGGTGGGGTCATTGGACCTTACTTTTTTGAAAATGAGGCTGGAGAAACTGTTACGTAGAATGGATTGCGCTATCGAACGATGATTAATGATTTTGTACGGCCGGAATTGGAAGATATTGATGTGGACGACGTTTATTTTCAACAAGACGGCGCTACGTGCCACACAAGTAATGATACCATCGCTCTTTTGCGTGAAAAGTTTCTTGACCCTCTGATTTTTCGAAGAGGCGATCACAAACCGAGATCTTGCGATTTAACACCTTTAGACTTTTTTCTTTGGGGCTACGTGAAAGATAAGGTCTATGCCAATGACCCACAATCGATTCAAATTATCGAGGACATACAGCCTCTTTACAATTAAATAAACATCCGATGATTTCGCTTAAAAATACTCGTTTTTTTAAATACCAAAATGAAACCTCTTATTGGAAGACCCGTTAATAAAAGAGACAAAGGCACACCAGAGCTAAATGGGACGATGGAGTGGAAGAAGATATCAAATATCTAGGAATAACGAAATGAAGAGAAAAAGAAATAAAATAGACAATCATAAGAAGTAATGGGGAGTAATCCGGCCCAAGAAAGGAATTGAAAGTATTCCAACATAAGCTGTGAAATTTTCGTATACGAGTATAGCACCTTTTAATAAATAAACTCTCTCCAATGAGGTTTATTTCTAAAGCCAGGAGATCGTAATTCAATAGATATATGGTAATGGGCATCCACATATTACTACAATATACATAACAAATTTTAATTTTTTTATCATCTATTTAACAGTCAAGTAATGAAGCAAATTTTCGAAATTGGATGAGCATACAACAGAAAACTTTAATTTGTGTATTACATTTATTAAAGAATAAAACAATCTTTCTAAATATTTGTGGTATTAAGTTTATATATACTGAATATGTACAGGACACACATTGTGTCAGACTAAATTCAACTATTAACTAATAAGGCATAGCGTGACGTATATTATACTACAAAAGATAAATTGGCTATAGTTTGTATTCTAAATAAGTTAACAACGGGTCCGGACCAGTTCAATTTGAATAATAAGAAATACAAATTGAGACAAATGCAATTTATACATTGTAAGTACTCGCCAATAACCGCAATAACCTAACGCTTTTAAATGATATTATCGGATAATTTGGGATCCTGACAAAATTATATTTACCAAAACACAAGACGGAACTAAATTAAAGAGATGCAATCATTAGCTCACGATGGCATATTTACATATATTTACAAAGGTGGTTCAATTATTGACGAGAATTTAATGTGAGTAAAATTTAAAAAATATGTAAATAACATTTACTGTTTACGTTATCGTTTTATTGTAACTTAACCCTTTACTGCATCGCGTGCCATATATGAACGAAACCAAACAAATATTTTTATTTCATATTTAAAAGATATATTTTGCCTTGCTGCATATTGTCCCGTAAGTATTGACCCGTAGTAAGATTATCAGAAACTATTCCAAAAAACAAAAATTATAAATTGTTTTTTGACAACTGGTTTACCAGTGTAAACTTGATGTGTTATTTACACAATCAAAGAATTTTGCCTTTAGGAACTGTAAGAGCCAACTGTGTACCATGCACCTTACCAACAGAAAAAGAAATGAAAAGAAGTGGACGAGGATCAATCTTGGAAAAAATAGCACGCGTAGATGGTGTAGATATTTCAGTAGTTTCGTGGTTTGATAATAAAGCAGTGACAACTCTCTCGACATTCGTTGGGTCAAAGCCTACTGGGGAAAAAAAGAGGTTTTTCAAAAAAGAAAATACCTACAATATGCGAATAGTTTTTCATTTTTTGGATCTATGTTGTGTAAACAGTTGGTTGTTATGGAGACGCAGTGAAAAAAAAAATACCTACCACTAAAGGATTTCAAATTAGCAATTGCTGATGCTCTATGTAATGTCAATAGACCCATGAAAAGAAGGGTAGGCAGGCCATCTAATGAATTACAAGTTTTATATAACCTGAAAAGAAAACGTGGACCTGTAAGGGAAATTCCTCAGCAAGAAGTTCGTCTTGATGGTTTAGATCATTTGCCAGAGTGGTGTGCAGAACAAAGGTCAAGATGTAAATATCCAACGTGTGATTTCGAAATATACTCGTTTTGTATTAAATGTAAAATTCCACTGTGTTTTAATAAAGACAGGAACTGTTGTTTGAGATTCCATACGGAATAAGACTTGAAAAGAAAATTTTTAGTTTAGTTTTAGTATTTCATAATGTTCCATATCTGTCGCATACTAATTTTTTTAAAAATATAGAGAAAAAAAACATTTCTTATATTTTTTTTATTATTTTTACCCATTTAGTGATATTTATTTTTAAGAAAAACAAAAAATTCATGCAATAAAGTGTTAATTCGTTTCCAAAAATAATATACACAATTCTTAAATTTGTATTTAAAATGTAAATTTAGTACTTGTAATCTTTAAATATATACACTGAAGCGAATTATAGAGGAAGTATAGGGATTTATGTAATATATCAGAGCGAGACAGATAAATTTACTTTGTAATGTTTTATATGAGAGGGAAAATTAGCTTCGTAAAAGAGAAAAGCGCATCCAGAAATTACCGAAGAAGCACACATAAAAAATATAAACGAGAGGGAAATAACGCACAGGATAAAAGAGTTAAAGCTTGATCTCAACAAAGAGCTCGACCATGGCCTATTTATTCAGCATGCAGAAGCATATATTGAAAATTGATAAAAACCAAAGAAGGGAAACAAAGAATACTTTCGAACTGAAATTATTTTAATACAGAAGATCACACAAGAATATTTTTATCCTGTAAGATGCTCAAGAAATTATTCAAAAGTTGAAAATTGAAAGGTACTCGGTGGAGATAGCAATAGTCGATTAAGAAAGTATGGAGAATCAGGTTACAAGAAGAAATAACAAATAATAAATAAAGTAATGAAAACATTCAAGATACTATCGGAATGGAGAGAGACCAAATTAATACCGATCTGTAAAAAAGGTGGTCAGAAAATATCAGACAACAACAGGGTTGTTATCGTAAGCATGTTTTTGAATACGATGCTGAAAATAACGCTGAACATGTTCCAACGTAAAATAATGAATTTTATCAACTTATACCTTGCCTCAGAATAAGGAGAGATTCAAATATTGCGCCAAAATAGTATATATTTTTAAGAGATTTCATTGGTTCTTGAACAGGCAAGTTTAATATGGATAAATGAATGCCAGATATCCGCCATTTTTCATAACTTGTATACGTTTAATTACATTTTTGCATTGTTTTATTTTAATAATATTTAATCTTAATTTTGGATAAATTGTACATACGCCATTTATATTTCAGGAATAGCAAACAAAAAAAAATTTTTTATTATCGAAAATAGTTTTATTGCTTTTCGAAATATTCTCCATGAAAATCAATACACTTTGCATTCGTTTTAACCAATCCGAAAAGCATTGCTGCCACTGTGAAGGCGGTATCTCCAAAATATGAGTTTTGAATGCCTCAACTGCCTCTTCCGGCATAGAAAACCGTTGACCACGAAGTTTATTCTTCACGTGTAGGAACAAAAAGAAATCACAGGATGCTAGATCAGGGCTGTACGGCGGATGGCTCATCAATTCAATGTTTTGCCCGGTCAAATATTCAATTGTTTGACCGGACCTGTGAAAGCTCGCATTGCCATGGTGGAGAATGATCTGTCGTTTTTGGTTTGTTTTCCTTACTTCTTTAAAAACTTTGGGCAAACAAATAGTTGTGTATTGCCCTGGCTTAGAAATTCAGCGACCTTCGATCCAATCGAGAATATTTGGAGTATTCTTAAATCTATTGCTTACTCGTTCCTAAATCTCAATTTAAACATTTTAAAAGAAAATATCGAAAAAGCTTAAAAAAGAAAATCAGAAAGCTGCAAAACGCCGTAAAAGCGTACAGCATGTGGAGGCGAATTAAGGCCTTCATTCAAGTTTAGGGAGGTTTGACCAAATACTGAAACAAATATATCCTATAGCCGTAACTAATATATGTAAGAGAGAAGTACATGTTTCATGCTTGGACTTTTACTTCGTTAAAACTCTGAAAGTATGAGGGCATTCTGTAAACAACAGATTTAGAGGAAGAAGATTATGGAATGACCACATATCAAGAGGGTGACAGAAGGTTGATGAGAACGGTAAAAAATAAGAAACCAAGTACAAAAGAGGTGAGTGAGTCGACCGAAAAAGAGATGGCGTGAAGCATATATAAACGTTGTTTTCTAACAGGATAAAGTCTTAATTAAATTGTATACAAAAATCGTTTCTTAAAAACGAATTTCCGCCCACCCTGTATCTTTTTTTTCCGTTTAACAACACACGTATTATATAAGACACTAACTACCCTGTATGTTTTTGGGTTAAAGTAATCCCTACACCTTGTACTCCAATTATACACAGGATTTGTTAGAGATTTACTAATCCATTGCAATTAATTCTGTTTCCAATCTATCATTGTTCTTCTATCTTATCTACTTCGTCCGTTTTTACTAATACTTCAGTTTCTTTCTATTTGACGTACCCTCGACATTCTCCTTTTTTTTCCTCCTGATTTTTATTAGTATTACTGTTATCGCCTTTCGTTTTTTTTTCTTTTATTTTCTTTATGAAAAGTCGGCATTTCCAAAGATTTATATTATTATACGTTCGACTTTGAAATACAAAAAGGTTTAAGACGATTCTCGAGATCCCCTAATCAATGTAATTTGTATTCCAAATCTATAGCGGTATACTTTTTCATTTGGTCCAATATCCAAAAGTATCTACGTCTTATGAATGTAATTTTCTAATTCCTGTTATTCCTAATATTATATTACGGAAATATTATTATAATAATTGTTTTTGTTAAGTAAATGTTTGCCAAATTTTATATTTATAATAAAAAAAATAATTGTGTGAAAGATACTAAATTAAAATTTAGATTTTGTATTTCTGATTACCATAACAATAATAACCCTTACTAAAATGTTATCCCAAAATTCTAATTGCATATTTCGGAAACTAAGTTGTCACCTTTGGTAGAAATAAAACAGATATACATAATAATAATAATCCTAAGGGATGGTTCAGATGGATAACTAGAAGTCATCCCCTGCTCTAACACCAAACCCTTAAAGTTATAAAGAAATATAAATAACAAAGTAATTGCCTAATACTAAGAACTAATAAAAACCTAACCTAATTGAATCATTCTGCCCGTGCACACAACCGTAATCCAACAAAGTCATTACAATTAGTAATATAACAAGTAATATAAAAAAGTAAGATAAAAAAATCCCTAGCATACAAGAATAAGTTAACAATGGAAAGAGACATCACACACAAGACTGCTTATCAAATAGGTAATTAAATATAGCACACCTGAAAGGCACCAATCCCATGGACTTGAAGTGATCATCCAAAGAATTGTAATAGTGATAAATATTATACGTGAAAGATCTTCTAAAAAAAGTTGTGCGGTATCTAGCTAGACCCATCATATTCTTCCTTCTTACATTGATATTATGCACATCACATCGAAACCTAACCTTATACAGCAAGTATGGAGGACACTTTGTCAAAAGTATTTTATGATATGTACCATACATTTTCACAATTTCAGTTATAAACAAATGCATTAGGTGATTATTCGTGGCTTAAAAGATTTGTTTAGATACAGAAGACATGTTTCACTTGATCTAACTATCCGCCCATATTAGTTCGGACAGCTAGTGAAATTCAGTAAACTCTTCTAAAAAATAATATAATTGCGTTTAAATATAAGTAATATATTTACAATAGGTCCTTTACGAGATTTATAACCCATTGCAGACAAATATATCTATTAGAGCACCTACAAATAACTATTATATTTTATGATCCACTGCGGTAATTTCTGGAATAATCCGTACCGCCATTAATACGATTATTTTTGAGATAATATTGCAAGCAAAAAACTTACCTGCCCTCACCCCAAAGAGTCTTGCGTACCGAAATATGCATTAGTTTTCAAATAAACATGCTAGCGTGCGCATCACTGATAAGACCGTATTTTGAACTTCTTAAAATGCCGAGAGGAAAACCAACAAGGTTAGAAAAGCGTTCTGTAAATATTGTTCTTCATCAAGAAAGTTATTCAGTGCGTCAAATTTCCGAAAAGACACATGTTAATAAATTGACTGTTAGTGATATCATTCGGCGACATCAACGCATGAGCAGTTTAAGAAATCCGGCACGTTCAGGTCGTAAGCGAATAACATCTCACGCCGATGATGAGCGTATCAAATTGCTGAGTAAATGAAATAGGAAACTGACAGCACCCGAAATCGCGGCAGAAATGAATCGCGCCATGCAAGAAAAATGTCTGTTATTACGGTGAAAAGAAGGTCAAAAGTTGCAGATTGCTGCCGCATTGCTGTAAGAAAACCCTTACTTCGATAGGGAAACAGGTAAAACTGACAACGACGGGCAGAAACACACAGAGATTGGACACTGGATGGCTGGAAAAGATCTTATGGACTGGTGAATCAAAGTTTGAAGTATTTGAACAATCAAGGCGTGTTTTTGTAAGAAAAGCGAGCAGTTAAAGAATGCTGCGGAATTGTATAGTGTTAACCGTCAAACAAGGAACAATTCTGTGCTTGTTTGGGGTTATTTTTGCTACGCCGGCATAGGGGACTTGAAGCGAATCGAGGATATTCTGCGAACGGAGGGTTATTTAGAAATACAATGCCATCGGGGCTACGTCTAATCGGCGAAAACTTTGTGTTTACGCAGGACAACAATCCCAAACACTCAGCAATAACATGTAAGAATTTCTTGAATATTGAACAAAATAATAATACCTTACAAATAATGACATGGCCACCGCAAAGCCCCGATCTAAGTCATTGAAAAACTTGTGAAACGGATGCCTCGAATTGTACGGGCTGTTCTTCACGCAAAAGGTGGTTTCTTCGATGAGCGGAATGTCGTATAGATATCTTTGTTTATTTAACGTTAGAATTAGTTTAATCTTTATTATTACACTTCATAAACATCTATAAACAATAATGCAATAATGCAAGGTTTGACATAAATTAGTTTAACTGTTTTCCCTTTTTTAAAATTTATTTGAGGGTCCGAACTGATATGAACGGCAATGTGTATTTGTCCCACATATACATGCTGAGAGGAAATACATAATAAGTTAGTTGCGAGTAGAATGAGTGACCTAAAAATTTTCATCTATTGTTGCTCAACACATCGTGATAAAATTTTGAAACAATGAAAACGGTGAGCTACTTGAAATGTGTGACTTACTAAATCTGTTTGGGAATAATAGCTGAGTAAAACCCAAGTATACATCTCAGGAGCTTATAGCTAGTAAATGAAGAAACAAGTTATGAAAGCAAGGATGAGACAGTCATCAAGACCATGGGGGAGATAATGAATCTGATGGCTAAGAGATTTGGAATTTTTAACATTAAAATACAACAGCTGCTCAAATGAGGTCAAGATTACACTGAAGTTGAAGAAGCTTCAATTAAGATCACCTTCAATAAGTAAAAAAAGTCAAGACAAGCTATCTGAAAATTTTATAACACAAAATCTGTCTGGGGATAATATACACAAGTGTATCATCAACATTACGTATCCAGTGTAAATAATGACAGTGTTGACAATCCCACGCATCATCAAAGACCAAATATAAGTAGAATTCTAGTAAATATTGAAAAATTTCGTATTACTATTCTGAAGGATAGACGAGAGGCATTACATTAATAATGGGCATGTATATTGGTAGTGTTGTATGAATCCTTTATTCTGATCTGTGGCTTCGAAAAATATGTAGAAAAGACCAAGCTTGTTGCGATTAGTGAAGGCTTCTTGGCATATTACAGAACAGAAGAAAATAAATATTTAGCAAATGTGACGGCATAGAAATATTATTATGCGCTTGCATCTATACTTTCCAGAATGTAATAGCAACAACGACGTAAGAAAACTCCATCTATTGGTTAAAAAGAAGTAGCTGAAGCAATTAATAAATTACAAAATTCTTCGTTGCATTTGTGGATTCACTGCCAGTACTAGACACTGTACAAACACAGTTACATACTATCGATCAAGACAAAAATGTTATCGTTATAGACAAAGTAGACAGTGTGCTAAAGAAAGATTTTTACCGCATTAAAACAAATTTGTAGTGATACTACATACTGATAATTCTTTAGGTATAAATAAACATTATTTTAATTATGCAAATGTTACATTACTAGATACCTAACGGTCGTTCGCTTCATATAATAATATTTTTTTCCGATTTGCTAAAACTGTGGAAACATATCTGATGTTTTAAATATTTAACCGATCCTATCTTGTTTCTGATTACACTGAAAAATTATATACAACTATCTATTGTATTTTATTCACCGAGGATCATATTCTTCACTTTATTTATCAATAAACACGTTCCTATTAAAGCCAAAGTACTGACGAAATCTATTTTAATAATTTTCTGACAAAAAATCTTCGATTATTATTCCATTGCCAGCGCTTGTTGAATTTTCCCAAGAAAAAAATGTAGGTGCAATAAGCAATTTCGCAAAAAAAAATATGAATTCCGATTTAGAAATAAACGAGCTCATTATAAAACATAAGATTCCGCTTGACTGATACTTTAACTAGATCAAAACGAAAAAAAAATTATTTGTTTAACGTGTCGATGTAAGCAACACGGGCTTCGGAGAAGTCACTGAATAATTTATTTGGAATAAAATGAGCGACATGCATAATTAAAGTACCGTGGATTACAGACACATTTCTATTTATGTTTTATCATTCGATGTCCTGCTAAAAGCGTCATATCCGCTAGATAGAGATTTCTTTTATTTAAATATATTACTGTTAACTATTCAATGTGGAAACAAACTTATTCATCAAACATTAGTCCCCTTGTGTCCCCTCCCCTCCCCCGCTGTTGAATATGTATCAAAATTTACATGCTTACCACAAAATAGAACTACGCAACTTTGAATTGCATTTTCAAAGGGGGTACATACCTGTAACAAAATAGAAAATCCATTAGCAAATGTTAGTTTGGCAAATTAATGAATGTGATTTTACATAATCCGACAGGATTTGCTTTGACAAGTACAGCTGTTGTTGAGATAATATTTTTATAAGTGGATAGAGGCGGAGGTGCGTGAGCGAGATATAGCCTGAAGTTTGTAAAGTAACAAAACTTTTTGATATTTCGGTAACAGTAAGTTAACGCGAGTTATGTCGAAGTTTCGAATTTTATTATAATAAAATTATACAGAAGAACTCTATTTTCGAGTGCCTCAAATGAATTACTTTAGGAATTGAATATAATTGAGGACGAAAAAATACTAAAATTGCATTAATTCTTTTATTTTTCAATACATTTTCCTTGAATACGTGGGTTGGTCTTTCAAGTTTTGCATGTAAAATTGGAATAAAACAGTAGACAGCTTTTAAAAACTTCATTGTTTTTCGAAGTATTCTCCACGAAGATTAATGTACTTTTGCATGCAATCGAACCTACTCTGGTAGCAGCTGATCCATTCGTTTGTTGGTACAGTCAAAACTGCGTCTTTGAATTCGTCGACTGCTCCTTCTGACGACTGGAACCTTTGACCACGCAGTCCGTTCTTGATTTTCGGAAAGGTAAATAATTCGTTGGGACTTAGGTCCGAACTGTACGGAGGATGGTCCAATAATTGCGTGCTTAGTAGTGTAGCTTTCTTTGCGTCCTTGAATATTATTTACACTTTGCTAAACAATAGCTCTATCTTGCCAGTGTTGCGGGGTAGCTTTCTTTGCGTCCTGGCAGATCATCTACACTTTGGGTTTGTTATTAACGCCTTATCGATCATCTGACGCAGTCTTTTGCTTTATATAAGGACCTAGCAGGTGCTTTTCATTATACCAAAATGAGTTAATTTATTAGGTGCACAACTAAATTCTCGCTGTTTTTCAAGAGATGGCTCCAGTAGTAAGTGCTGGTCGATTGTGACATAACCAAACCGTCATAAACCAAGCTTAGACAAATGGTAAACAAACCGCTTTGACACATTAGTGATTTTGTTTTTACGTCATATACTTTTTGTTGTGTGAAAATGTCTGATTTTGTGTCAAATAATCGTCATTTGCGGGAAGTGTTGCTTTTCTTCTTTCATTCGAAGAAAACGGCGGCTGAAGTGCATCGAGAACTCCAAAAAGTTTACGGAGATGCTGCTCTAAGTGAAACAACGTGCTGTGGTTGATTCCGTCGCTTCAAAGACGGTGATTTCGATGTTGACGACCGTTCGCGTGAAGGAAGACCAAAAACCTTCGAAGACGCTGAATTGGAGGCATTGTTCGATGAGGATTCGTGCCGGACGCAAAAAGAGCTTACTTCAGCATTAGGAGGTACCCGCCAAGCCATTTCCCAGCGATTGTATGCGTTCGGAATGATTCAAAAACAAGGAACTTGGGTTCCTTATGATTTGAAGTCAAGAGACGTTGAGCGTCGTTTTTTCGCCTGTGAAAAACTGCTCCAGCGGCAAAAAAGGAAGGGTTTTCTTCACCGCATCGTTACGGGTGATGAAAAATGGATTCATTACAGCAACCCAAAGAGAACAAAATCATGGGGACTGCCCGGTCATGCTTCTACGTCGTCGGTTCGGCCGAATATTCACGCTGCGAAGGTTTTGCTGTGTATTTGGTGGGACCAGGGCGGTGTTATTTATTATGAACTGTTGAAACCGAACGAAACCATCACTGGGGAACGGTATCGAACTCAATTGATGCTATTGAGCCGAGCACTGTGCGAAAAGCGGCCACAATACGAGCAGAGGCACAAAAAGTGATTCTACAGCATGACAACGCTCGGCTTCACGTTGCCAAACCCGTTAAAACCTACTTAGAAACGCTCAAATGGGGATCCTACCCCACCCCCCATATTCCCCAGATATTGCGCCGTCCGATTATTACTTGTTCCGTTCGATGGCACATGGTCTGGCTAATCAGCAGTTCCGCTCATATGAAGACATCTCAAAATGGCTTGATTCGTGGATAGCCTCAAAAGACAAACACTTCTACCGTGACTGTATTCGAGCTCTGCCAGAAAGATGGGAAAAAAATTGTCGCTAGCGATGGGCAATATTTTGAATGATTCATTTGTAAACATTTTTTCACAATAAAGTTGCATTTTCATCAAAAAAACAGCGAGAACTTATTTGCGCACCTAATATAATAACTTAAAATAAGATTGTGGGGAAAATTGTTGAATCGCAACAATAGTAACAAGTAAATTCGCCTGACTAATTAACATTTGGTTACCTTCTTTTACAGCGATTTTATTTTTATATTTAAGCTTGGTTTAAGAAAATAATTTTCGTGTATAGAGGGCACTACTAGCAACTTTCACATTCAATGAAATCAACCTCATATCCAATTCTAATATAAAAGGAATATTTGGTACATCATTAAAGTAATTTTATTTTTAAACAACAGGTTTTATGTTTATGAAAGACCGACGACTTCAGATTTTTTAACATTTTAATTAATTTACAATAATTATGCTTTCGTGAGTAATTTAACGTATAAAGAAATAAACGAAACAAAACTGTATGACATTAATAAACTAAGCAGCGTGTCGCCTTCTCTGCGTGTTTTTATTTCTTCGAAGTAACATTTATAAGAAAAAAAATAAATAAAAGTGTGCTGTGAGAGTGCCTAGGAAAAATTCCCGCCTCGATGTCTAATATATGTATATCTAGCATTCTTGTACGAACCTTAAGACGTGAAAAATTAAATTCTTCATTCCATCACTGAATTACTAATAACATATTATATTCTTGTAATCCCGAACGAAAAGGGACACAATTTGAATACAAATTATACGTGTGACTGAAGCGTTACTATATCTGGCGATATTTAATCGTTTTCAAGCGTACATACGAGCAGGGAAGAGAATCGTCGATCGATTGATTTTTGCTTTTTATTTACGTGGGCAAGGTGAAAAGTTCTTGGCCTGACAATGAAAGACTGCGATTTAAATTTAAAAAATGATTTTATTTTTCTACATAATCTCCTTTGAGTTCAACACACTTGGTCCAGCGTTTTTCTAACATCAATATTCCTTCCCGGAAGTGAGAGTCTGGAAGGCTGTCAAAATATTCTTCTACAGTCCTTTCAACTTCTTCGTTGGATGTGAATCGCTTTCCAGAAACAAATTTTTTCAAATTTGGGAATAGATGGAAGTCTGAGGGTGCCAAATCAGGAGAATAATCCTCCCTATTCTCCTGATTTGGCACCCTCAGACTTCCATCTATTCCCAAATTTGAAAAAATTTGTTTCTGGAAAGCGATTCACATCCAACGAAGAAGTTGATTTGCCGAGCAAATCGTACTCCAAATCCCGCAATTTTCCCATCGCCAACGCAGCCTTGTGTGCGGGTGCGTTGTTCTGATGAAAAATGATTTTTTCTTCTTCAAACCAGGCCTCTTGTCGCGAACTTTGGCATCCAGCTGGTCAAGAAGGTTAGAGTAATATGCGCCTGTAATTGTTCTGCCTTTTTCAAGGTAATCAATTAACAAGATTCCTTTTGCATCCCAAAAATACGCTGGCCATGACTTTTCCGGCAGATGCGATCGGCTTCGCTTTCTTTGGCGCTGAACCACCGGCTTCCACCCACTGCTTCGACTGCTGTTTCGTTTTTGGCGTGTAGTGGTGGACCCATGTCTCATCCATGGTGACAAATCGCCGCACAAAATTGGTTGGATTCTTGTTAAATCGGTCCAAAGAAAGCTCCGAAAATCGTTTGCGCATTTGCTTTTGATCGACATTCAGCAAATGCGGCACCCATCTTGCGCAGAGCTTTCTCATCTCTAATTCTTTGTGCAAAATGTTTCGCACCCTTTCTTCCGATATCCCCACAGCCTCAGCTATCTCACTCACTTTCACTCGCCTATCGTCCAACACAATATTATGTACTTTTTCGATGATTGCTGGTGTGGTTGCGGTTTTTGGCCGTCCTTCACGTGGGTCATCTTCGAGGGACGTACGACCACGTTTAAATTCAGCTGCTCACTTTTTAACGGTTGATATCGAAGGAACAGAGTCCCCGTACACTTTTGTCAACTTCGGATGAATTTCGATAGAGGTTAAACCAACCAAAACAAAAAATTTTATAACAGAACGATATTCAAGTTCATCCATTTAAAAAAATAACACGCACGACGTCTACTACAAAAATTCTTGTAAACAAACTACTTGAGAGAACAAGTTGAAAGTTTTCATATGAACTAAAAACACATGCAGCTACGCAGGAAACATACACGCCACACATGTGAGGCGTGATTTCGACAATTCAAAAGTGGTGATTTCGATGTGCAAGACAAAAAACGTTCCGGTAGACCGAAAAAGTTTAAAGATGTGAAACTGCAGGAGCTATTGGATGAAGACAAAACCCAAACTCAAAAACAATTAGCAGAAGCGTTAAATGTGGCCCAAGAAACGATTAGCGACCGACTACGAGTACATAATGGGAAAAATCCAAAAGATAGGAATCGGAATATCGAAAAATCGTCTGTGAAATGCTTCATTAAAATACGATTTTATGCAAATTTTAGTCCTGCTTGCTTACATCCAATCCATTAAGTGGTAAACAGCAGTCGACTGTGTGGGTATTCCAAGATGAGGCAAAACCAACAAAAGTTGTTCGGCCTCGAAGCACATCAAAACGAATGGCCTCCTGTCTTTCGGAAAAACAGGTCATATTGTAACCGTGCCTTTAGAGAGTTGTAGAACGGTCAATTCCGAATGGTATACAACCATTTGTTTGCCTAATGTTTTTGAAGAAATAAGGAAAACAAACCGAAAACGACATATCAATCTCCACCATAATAATGCGAGCTCTCACAGGTCGGTTCAAACAACTGAATATTTGACCGGGCAAAACATTAAATTGACGAGTCATCCGGCGTACAGCCCTAATCTAGCACCCTGTGATTCCTTTTTGTTCCCACACGTGAAGAATAAATTTCGTGGTCAACGGTTTTCTACGCTGGAAGAAGCAGTTGAGGCATTCAAAACTCATATTTTGGAGATACCACCTTCACAGTGGCAGCAATGCTTTTCGGATTGGTTTAAACGAATGCAAAAGTGCATTGACGGTCAAGGAGAATATTTTTAAAAGCAATAAACTATTTTCGATAATAAATTTTTTTTTATTTGCTATTCCCGAAATATAAACGGCTACCCTCGTATCTATACGTTATTTATTAAATCGTGTTGTCAGAATAGTTATAAATTAATTTAACATTTTATTTATTAGTGAATATAATTGTTATAGAATATTTAAGGAAAATCCAAGAAAAATTTATTTGAATATTACGCGCATTGTTATATTGATCGAATACAAATCTTAACAATTTCGTTTGGAAAATCATGTGTTTTTGTATTACTGTTATGAATGAGACGCACTTCGACTGCCACTTTTGTTTACATACCATTATTATAAAGACCGTTCTACATGAATTCGGCAGATATATTTTTGTGAACATCGTAACCCTTTTTGTGGCGCCTACTGTACATATTGTGTGGAAAACGCTAAATTTAGAACTACGGAAAAACAATGCGTGGAACTGTGTTAGCTCGGGGAAATAAAAGATCATCTACCCCAATGTTTTAATAAATGAAATTTTAATCAGAAAGCGGATTACTGTACTGGCAACGTTATGTTTCTATTTAAATAATAACGTATTATCTAAGGTACAACCACATTGTTTTGTAACAATATCTTCCTGCTGCTATTGTTATTTTCCCGAAATTCTCACTTCACCTAATAAATACCTTGTAATAAACATTCAAAAATTAAACGGCACTTATTGTCTTACAATAATGTAGGTACATTTACAACATTATCAATAACGTTATTCATATTTTCGAAGTTTTGTTCTCCACATAAATAAAAAATGTACGAAATATTATTTGAAAAGAAAAAAGCGATAAAGAAGGGAAAAGGAAAAGGCCATAAAAAATATGAATGAATTTTTGGTAACTGTTATGACTTCGGTGTTATGTGAAAATATTGATATTTTTATGTTTCTTTATATTTTCCGTCATGCTGAGTTCGTTTGCGCGCGAAGAGTTCTTCAAATGTTAAAATAACATTAAGGTATAATCCGAGCATAGGCGGCTGTGGTCGTTAAGGAAATAGAAGAAGTAAGAACTCAAAACAGCGCATGTTTAGCATACGCCCTGAGAATAAATAATGAGACCCTGCATTAAAATCCCTGTTCAATGCTATTTCATTTTTCCCCCTAGTGTTCGTCCTTATTTTTCTTGGCGTGAAAGTGAATTCATGCAATGCTGCATCATTTTTTTTAACGTAGACACTAAGACCCTTGACACATTTCAATTTCTTTCTTTCTTATCTTGAATGAGACCCGACAAAGATGGTATCGATATGTTTGCTTCATGACTTCGACATAAATTTAGAAAAAAGTCATTATTATACAATATATTTCACTATTCTGTTACACACCCATCACACATATTAAAAAATTTTTAGAGCGACCAGATGCCAAACAAATTTAATATTGTATATACGAGGACGTATTAAAAAATACTTAGCCTATCCCAGAAGGATATACGAGGGTGAATCAAATTTTATCTGTATTTTACCTTTTTCTAGTCGATAAAAACTACATATTAATATTATATATTCCTAATTTTTCTAAGTAAGGATCTCCTTTTTAAATATTCTTGTCGCATCGGCATTCTTTCGGCCTTTCCTCGCTTGGATGTTTCCGTTCAGAGCTTTGACATTTGGTCTCTGGATCATATTGAAAACACCACGTCTCATCGCCAGTTACAAAATAATACCTGAAGTTTTCGTCCTTTTTTGAGTCTTTAATGAGTCTATATAATGCTGAAGTCAGTTAGCTTATGTGGTACAAACATTGCACAAATCTTTCGAAATAAAGGGTTTTCCAATAGGAACTTGACAACTTTTGATTCAATTTGTGAACGCACCCTTTCACTAATCATCGAACTGTCACTGTCAATTTACTCAGTAAACTTAACATTTTCATCATGGTAAAGTACACGAACGAACGTCTGCAAATTATAAAAATTTACTACAGAAATTCGGAGTCGGTGACCGCTAAGAGCGTTAACTCCGATTTTCGGTCATAATTCTCGCCCTAGTAGACAGGCAGTAACAAGTTTAGTGCAAAAATTTGAGTCTACATATTCGTTGTGTGATGTTGCCGTGCCAGTGAGACAACGGGTTGGTCGAAGTGTCGAAAATATCGCTGCCGTTGAAACGTCCGTAGCAAATGATCCAAATCAGTCAATTCCGCGGCGTTCTCAAGCGTTGGGCATCGCCCAGACCACTTTATAGCGAATTTTGCGTAAGGATCTTGGTTTACACCCATACAAGATTAAGCTGACTCAAGAATTGAAGCCGATGGACCATTTGAAGCGACGTACGTTCTCCGATTGGGCTCTGGAAAAGATGCGCCAAGATGATCAATTTCATCGCAAAATCATTTTCAGTGACGAAGCTCATTTTTGGCTCAATGGGTTCATCAATAAGCAAAATATGCGTTATTGGTCGGGTCAAAATCCACATGTGCTTCATGAAACACCACTTCATCCACAAAAAATAACTGTTTGGTGCGGTTTGCATGCCGGCAGCGTCATAGGGCCATATTTTTTCGTCGACGATAATAATCGCCACGTTACTGTGAATGGTAATCGTTATCGCGCCATGATTACGGATTATTTTTGGCCCGAATTGGAAGATATGGACTTGGACAACATGTGGTTTCAGCAGGACGGTGCCACAAGCCACACAGCACACGTTACAATCGATTTATTGAAGAATAAGTTTGATGAGCGTGTTATTTCAAGAAATGGACCAGTCGATAAGCCGCCTCGTTCGTGCGCCTCTAGACTTTTTTCTTTGGGGCTACGTCAAGTCATTGGTCTATGCCAACAAGCCGACAACGTTGGAAGAGCTCAGAGTCAACATTGAACGCGAAATAGCAGCCGTTTCGACCGAATTGTGTGGCCGAGTCATCGAAAATTGGGTCCAACGAATCGACCGCTGCAAACGTGCCCGCGGTGGCCATATGAACGAAGTCGAGTTCCATTCATAAATGTTTTGATTGTACTTCAACCCGATAATAAAGTTTTTGAAATATCTCAAATGCTCTGCATTTTATTTTGAAAATAAGTTGTCAAGTCCTTATTGGAAAACCCTTTATTTAATTCCATTCCCACGTATCGCAATGAGGATTTCGGCTCATTTCTGATAAATTCACGCACAAGTTCGATGTTATTTACTGTAAACACAGATTTTTGCACCAGGATGTTTGTCGTCATTTATGTCCGTACGACCGTCTATCGTAAATCGTTTATACCGCTCATACAAACTCGCACGTGATGAACACGCAGCCATGTGTATTCACGTAGAAAAAAAATATTTTAATTGACGACGTAGCCAATTTTGCACTGCATTCTTCAGTTACTCATTAGAAGCAAATCGCATGCCTTCCAAGAACTTTTTGAGTTTCCAAAAGAGATGACAATCACTCGGAGTCAAGTTCGGACTATATGGAGGATGAGGGAGTACTTGCCAACTCAATTTAGCCAATGTATATATATATATATATGAATATATGAAAAACGCCCTTATTGAAGAGACTGCGTCTCTTTCATATGGTCAGCTTTACTTTTCCAAGAAGCTTGTATCAGGAATTATGTATGTGATCTACAGTGCTTTCTAGTTATGAATGGTTTGTTAAGTTCTTCATTGGTAATTACAAAATCTTTTTTTTGGGTACGTTTTGGTGTTTATCTTCTTCGTTTGTTCATGTAGCTGCAAAGTCATGTTCTATAGACATTGTGACAGTATCCTTTGCCAAAATGTTCTAATTTGATCAGCACTAGGAAACTTGGAGTTCATTCACAATTTTTTTGTAGGTTTTCTTTTGTCCATCAAACTGTATGGCTTATGGTTTTCGTTCATTTGATTCCTGATATTATTATGGCGTAGGTTTCACTCATTTCCTGTGTCTAACGCCGAAAAACTTGTCACTTAACCTACATATTTGTGAATTAGAGCTTTAGAGTTAAAGCGGACTGTACGCGGCTGATACTGAGGTGCTACTATACATCACGAAATGGAAATAAATTCAATCTTTGTAATGCTTTATATCTTAGGAATATTATTATTATTGTCAACAATAATATTCGTATTTAAATGCAAATGAAATTAGGCTGTTGCCTATTGTGTGTTTAAAAATTTTCTGATGATTTGAACAAGCTTGAAAAATAATAGTTTTGTGATTTATGACATATTAAGAGACTCGAAACTGTACTGCCTGGTAGCCTAATTGGTAAGATAGCCGTTTAGCAAACGACAGATAGAGGTACGAGTCCAGCTCCAGCGCAGTTTTTGTAATTGTAATCAACGATGGCACATCAGAATTTTCATTAATTTCCCATCGTAAAGTGCTTAATCGATTGAGATTAAGTTGTTTAAGGCTTTCATGGAGTTTGGGAATTATTCCAATGGTAGAAATTATAATTGCTATAACTTTAATCAGCTTCTGATGCCACAGTTGCTATACCTCTTTTGTTAGAGGGATATATTTATTGCGTTTCTATGTATGTTTTTGGTGAAGATTATTGGTGTTAGGTATAGAAATATCAATTAGGTATGCTTCTTTAGTATTTTTATAAGCTAGTGTAATGACTGGTCTTTTGTGGGTTGCTGTGCGGCCCTTGGGAAATTTATAAAACTGTTTGTAGTTCGTATTTGTACCACGAGTCAATTGTCAGAAAGTAACAGTGTGTATTTGGCATTGGTCGAAAAATGAATTTTGGCCAAAGAGCAAATATCAAGTTGTGTTTTAAACTCAGTAAATCGTAAATGAGTGTGTATGAGTGGTATAAACGAGTTAAAGACGGTCGTATGGACATAAATGACGACAAACATCCTGGTGCAAAAAAAACCGTAGTTACAGAAAATAACATCGAACTTGTGCGTGAATTTATCAGAAATGACCCGGAATCCTCATTGCGATACGTGGGAATGGAATTAAATATTTCCAAAGATTCAATTCATCGCATTTTGACATAGAATTTGCGACTGAGAAAGATTTGTGCAAAGTGTGTACCACACAAGCTAACTGAATTCAAAATTGTACAGATTTGATTAAAGACTCAAAAAAGGAGGAAAACTCCAGGCATTCTTTTGTAACCGGTGATGAGACGTGGTGTTTTCAATATGATCCAGAGACCAAGTGTCAAACCTCTGAATGGAAGCATCCAAGCGAAGAAAGACCGAAAGAATGCCATTTGAATACGTCAAAAGTGAAGACAATGTTGATTTGTTTTTATGATTCGAAAGGCATAGTGCACAAAGAGTGTGTACCAACTAGTCAAACAGTCAATATTATTTTGGTGATATGAAGCGTCTTTTGGTGCATATTTGTCGTGTGCGCCCTCAATATCGTGAAAACAGTAGCTGGCGTTTATTACATGATAATGCACCATCTCATCGCTCGAAACTTATCACTGACTTTCTAACTACAAATGGCGTTTTAACCATCAACCATTCACCATATTCACCAGATTTGGCCCCCTGTGGTTTCTATTTATTCTGCAAACTACATTTTCCGATGAAAGGACAGCGTTATGCCGACGTCGAAGCGATTAAAAAGTTGTGAACAGAGATCTTGAAGGACATCTCTAAAGACTCTAAAGATGTACTTAAAAATTCATTCGACATGTTAATTGACCGTGCAAAACGTTGTATTGAAGCCGAGGGCGACTACTTGGAATAAAATAAATGAATTTTACCAAAATAGTAAACTTACTACTATACAATGGTTGCATTGACAAAGTCGAAAATTGTGTTGGGTTATTTTAATTAAAACGTCGAAAACTAGAAATTTGATCCCAACTCAACGTTCAACAAATTAACATCCACACCGAATACATTCAACTCTTTGATGTACAATTATTTTTTTAGGTTTATTTAACGTTAAATTCACGGAAGTGATACTGTCAATTACATTAATTACACATTTCACAGATTATGAATGACGTTCTCATATTTTCCAAAAAGCTATTTCAAATTAAAGCTTTAGAAATTTTGGAAACAGCCGTCATAAAAGAGAAACAAACACGAAATGTTTTAAATTCTCCCAACTGTGTAATGTTTGGTTAGCTATTTTTAATAAGATAGCAAAGCAATATTTACTTTCACGCATCGAGTTCGCAGAAATTGTACGCACAAAAAAAAGAAGTGAAAGCTTACAACGCTTAAAATAAACAATCAGGTTAAAATGTAAACGAGGAAAATCACATTGGCGCCCTTTAAGCTGGAAAATTCCGCAACAGTAAGAAATAAATATACGGAAAATATAACGAGGTAATTTTGGAGGAAGCGTGTTTTATTACCCAATAATAACAGGATTTCGCGAATTTACAATAATTATAAAAACACGGGAGCAAACTCGCTCTGGTGTTAATAAGCTCTTTATAAGATCTAGTTTTCTGGCCAAATTATCATCCAAAATTCACCATGTCGCCAGTGAGACAAAGCGCCATGCGTAAAATTAAGCCGATTAGGTGGGATCCTTCACCATTTTCGTCCTAAAACTTCTTACCACTCACATTCTTCAACGGAATGTAATGAATTTCTATTATATCATGTTCCCTTTTTATTAAGTCCTCCTTCCTTAGGGGTATTTAATTTCTTTCCCTTTTTAAAAATCAAATATCCACAGTTATAATAATTTGATTTTCATACACCATTAAGCAAGAACTTCCAGTTATATTCCCATTCCCCCCAAAATATTTTTTGTGACGCCGAAAGAAAGCGTAATGTGATTGGAAAGAAATTTCAATTACTCAATCTCGTCTTCCTTTGTTGAAAACATAAAAATTAAATCGCATTATTGTACACACAATTACATGCAGTACCGCCCAATTAAATTAGGGTCAATCACGTTTTTTAGAAATATTAGTAACTAGAAAGAATATCATATTTTCTCTTGTTAAAATATCTTCTTTTATGGCACTGATGATAATACCTTACAACAAGTATAAAATTCCCAGTATTCTAACCACCACTAAACACCCTTCTCGAGATTAAACACAATTATAGAGGGCTACTTTTAGCGCTATCTGCTACTAAGATGCGCTACTTTGTAGCGCATCTTAGTAGCAGATAAGATCAAAATTACAAGAAGTTGAATTTGATGGAGCCTGTGGTTGATTAACTTAATCACTAAGGTTGATATATAACCCCTTTCCACATTAACTTTTGTAATTCTGTATACACATTTCGACAACTAAGCTGTCATCATCAGCAGACAATTACAAAGTGTCGCATCTGGTAAAACACGGCGAGGGGTAATATATCAACCTTAGTGATCAAAATATCAAGACAAACTTTGCAATCTCGATTAAACGAGGAAAAAATTTATAGTCACTGGCCAGCGAAAAAAACAAGATTGAACGAGAGAATGAAGAAAATAAGATTACAATTGGCAAAACAGCATAAACACCTCACGGTTGAGGATTGGGAATTCATTTATGTTCATAAAATTTTACACGTTCTTAGTACACTCAAAAATTCAACGAATATTTCGTCTTTTCAAGGTTGTGATGAATCGCACTTAGAGGCGGTAACAGAAAATTTCCGCTTTATTAGACCAAACGAGCGTTTCCATAAAGCTGCAGTGATTAGAATGCTCCAGATATTATAATTCAGTCGTACATATGTGGAAACGGGTTAGGGTCTCTGTATTCTACGGGTATAATGAGTCAAGTACATTAAAAATCTGTAGTGGAATCAATCCTAATTCCACACATTGATTCTTAAGTTCTGGAGATGTTTAGAAATTTATGCAAGATGGTGGACCACGCCACAGAATAAAATCAATAAACGATTTGTTTTCTGATAGCAACTTGCAGATCTTGCCGTGGCCAGGCAACTCTCCAGACCTAAACCCAATCGAAAGCGTATGGAATATTTTAAAACGGATAGTTTCCTCAACTCCAAAACCTACCCTAGCTGACTTAAAATGAAGATATTTGGCGCGATAATGATTTGAAGGAATTAGCTGCGTCATGTACAAATATCAGAAGCATGCCGAGAGTATACGGCGGTCTTAATTTTTTTGCGCGATACTGTATTTCGTAAATAAAGTCGTAATAATCATAATTACGTTTACCTATTGCAAATTAGTTACTGACTATGTAAAGCAGTTACTAAATCAAATGATAATATTCAGTATTTGAAACGACGCATGCCTGCCGGTCTTGAGTAATAATCATGTATATATCAGCATGTGTGTAGACGAAAACTGAATGGGAGACTTGATAAAAACCATTAGAATACATCATAAAGTTATTTCATAATACAAACAGCGTTCTTTTTTATTTGGGGCGACTATTTGATCAGTGTAGCGCGCTGATTATGTAATGCAGGAAGTAACTTCCGTTTTAGAAAAGGGTATTTCTTATTATTTTTAAATGTTACGAAAGCAGTATAATGTTTCTAATTTTATTTACATTATTCATGTGATTATGTTCAGACATGTTTTATAACAGACACTTGTGTGAAGCATTTGTCTGTCATTATTCTCATTATTCCGAATATACCACGTGTTGCAAAAGCAATGACTAGCTAAGGCAGTTTCATTCATTGCGGGTTTGTGGTTTGTTGTTTGGTGAATACAATATTTAATATTAAAAGAAGAATATTATGACAGTCTAAAATGTATCACGTTATTTTTTTTAACTGAGATTAAAATTTATGCATTTATTAACTACTTTTTGAATGTTGTTCGCATAAGCTACCGAATAAAAGATTACTATTTTCAAAATTAATTGGGGAAATTGTAAAAAATTTATTATTAGTTTTCCTCATTTTGCAGGCACGATTCAGTATTCCGTGCATATAGTACTAGCAACTATACCAGATTCATCTGATAGTGAATGGAGATGCTAACTTATGTTGTCCAAAACGTCCAAAGACCCAAGTAATGGCAAAGTGATATTTTGAAACTTATCTATTGCGTTCATTAAGGGCACATAATTCTTGTGCAAAATACTAAAATCATCAGAAACTCGAGGAATTTCAAGTTACTACTGAGTTTGATTTGAGTTGATAAAAATACTTATTATAGTAAAACGCAGGTTCTGAGCAAGCATCCCATGTAGTTGGAATTGATTCAGGGGATTGAGGAACTTCTGGGTAAGCTTTGCGCAACTCTTCCACGTGCTTTGGTGACTTTAAAAAACATGTTTCGCTCTTAATATTAATTTGTCTCTATGTGGATAATTTTTTAATATTTTCTACTACGAAGTATAACATACTACACCAGTTATATATGATATCTATATGATCCTACAAGAACTCACAATCACCAACCTGTGCCAGTGGAAAAGCTTAAGAACATCGGCAAACAATAACTTGTGACATTCAATCTCATTACAAAGATCATTCACGAAAACCAGAAAAAGTAAGGGCCCCAAGTTCTTACTCTGAGGGACGCCCGAGATAGGTACAAAGTGGTTCGAATGATTTACCAAGTGAAAAACGTAATACTTCTTACCAGATAAACAACAAAGAAATAAGTCATATAAATGATGGGGTAAACCCCAATCTCATGGAGTATCGAGAAGTGTTCGATTGTAAACATGCCATTGTAAAGTCGGTATAAATAACGTCCATCTGAGCACCGGTTCCAGTTGTTCATAAAGGTACTGAGTAGGAATGGTCAGATTAGTTGTACTTGAACGCTTGTTGTCGAAACCATGCTCACCAATTAAAATACAGGGCTTAAGTTCCAAATATACGAAACGGTATAAACATTTTTCAGACTGGCAAATATGTTATTATGTTATATTATATGTTATTATAGCAATTGCTGGTATTTTTCATTTACATTGATATCGCCTTTTTTATGAACAGAAGTCTTGCAATTTTCTAGCATTCGGGAAAAAGTGAAGTCTTAAAACAGAAATTCAATAGAAAACACAAAGGCTTGACAGAAACATAAGCACAATTTTTTACAAAAAAGGAAGGAATATGATCGTAGGTACTCTTCCATTGCCTGAGACTTCGGATGACCTCATCATCAGAAATAAAAGTAACCATAGTGGCAATATCTGCTTTCATGACACCAAAACATTCATCAATCAACTATATTTCATCAATTGCAATTTCTGATTGTATACTACTTTCTAGGACTTCTCGAATATGTGGTTTGTCTTTCTTGAAAATGGAGGAGAAGAATTTTTACAGTCGAATCTAACTCTTTTTTTATGCCCGTCGGAGTTAAACCCAAAATACTTTATAATAGCTGGAACTTCAAGTTACCTCATTTCTCAAAGAATATCAAAAGTTATTTGCTTTATTCGATCGCCATAAACAAGTTACTAAACACACGAGTCTTATATGATGATATACGCAAGTTATTTAGGCTCATAACTTTGACAATATCCCTCTACTCAAGTCTGGAGTTCTGCCTTTTCCAATTTTGGACTTTTAGAATTTTTGGCGAGATCTCTCATACCGTTTTTTTCCCAAGTCTTTCATTTTTTTCATATTGCCATTACATACTATTCTCTTCAGATGGATTATTAACTTTTTGATTTGTTCCCCTAACCCAAATTTCCGCTGCTCTTTTCTCCCGAAAAATTCTCCAGATTTTTCGTTTCCACTTATTTATTCTGTTCTTTTCTCTTTAGTTGAGAATATACAATCAAGAACGCGAAATAACTGTGCCGATACGAAAGTATTCCAGAACACGACGTAAGTTTTGGCGAAGATTTCAGAGATGTACAGGCGTACGATTGCTCAAAAAACTGTAATGTAATGGCCAAGTGAGACTGGCACGAGATAATGATATGACAAGAACGAACAAGGCGTTCGGCTCAGAATATGAAACTGTGCGGTGAAGTGTTCAGAAAAATTCAAAGGCGTCTAGAAGAAAATATATTACAAAGTTGGATACTTAGGGATGACCTGTACATACTTGTTTTAGCTTCTACATAAAAGGAAATTAAGGTCTTTCACGGCCAAAACTTTTGTATCATTTTGTACATTAAATGTAAATTGTTTTCTCTTGAATGTATTCACTTTTAAACGTATATACATAGACATTTTCAATACGTCTACTGCTTTAATCTTCTTTTAAAAGACTAATACTTCGCATTACGATATTTCTTTCCATAAATGAAAACGGATAAAAAATCAAATAGTCTTTAGTCTGTAGACGTTATCAAAGAACGCGCATTCGCATTTATTGAACGCAGGTATCAATAAAAATCTAATAAAAGTCAATAAGATCGAACCGAAACGAACCCTATTAACGCTTAAAGAAAAAGTAGAAGTCCTGGAAATGTACGACGACAATAAACCTTCTGTGTTTTGGCGAAACGCTTTAATATCGGGAAAAACACAAGCAGCAGAAGCTACTATAATTAAGAAATCTATTGGTGGCATTCTAATTTAAACACGGATGAGAGAAGAAACCTCCCAAAAGGAGAGGGTCGAAATATAAAAGGATTATGTTTTGATTGATCCGTGAGGAGTAAAATATAAAAGAGCAGCCCTTATCGAGTAGGTAAAAATACACCATTATTAGGAAGTAAAACAAAGGAGATATAACAGAACTGATAACAGAGAAGGGTATAATTTTATTGTTTTTCTGTATATGTATTTTCAGTAAATCTATGAATGAATAAATAGAGTTTAAAGACAACTTATTGGCCTCGAACCTTTTCCATTAAAGGCTTATTAATACACGTGCGTTAGGAAGATGATAAATGGGAATATTTGACTTACAGAAATATTTCGCACTTTTCGAAAAAATAAGAAAAGAAATCACAAATAAAAGTCAAATTGTATTATACTGGCCAAACCATTTTTTATAGAAAACCAGTTTGTGTAGATTTTATGATTTTTAATCAATGTCATGCCTCATCTTATAACCATTCGTTCAAAGATTACTTTGGTGTTTCTTCGACAAATTATTATTATTCCAAAATATCCTGTTTATTCGATTTATAGCCAATAGTGTTGTATTTGAACGCTATAGAAATGAAGTAAATCTATGAAACAATAATGTTAATTCTGAAAACTATTGGGAGTGATCAACAAGCAAATTTTTGATGATTTGAAATGGTCGCCCCAATCTTTTAAGTACCGTTTCATATGTTCATAGGACGAATAGCAATTAGTTGAAGATTGATCAAGAAACAAATTCAGTACAAGGCTGCAAAATGTTAAAAATACTTCCCTTGTTGAACCTTTCAATTAATCTATAGATTGCCAACGTCGTTGTGAGCAACGCTGTTAAGTTCTGCAAATTACACGACCACCAAAAGGCGAAAATGTTTACTATACCTAGCAAACGTTGCAGCACATTGACATAAATAGTAAAACTTTTATAGACATATTCCGTAAGCGACGCAGTAAAATTGCATGGCAATTTTTGAAAGAATTTTAGCAAGTAGAAATGGCACTCTATACATATAAAATGACTGAGGAATTGTGTGTAAAAAAATTAGTTTCCCGTTGGATCTGTTAACCGAAGACCAGAAAGCAGCCAGAGTGAATTGGTGTCAAAAAACTCTAGGTCGCTGCAACGCCGGAAACTCTAAAAACGTATACAACATTGTCAGTGGTGATGAATCTTGGATTTACGCATACGAGCCAGAAAATAAGCACCAGTCGTCTGTTTGGGTCTTCCAAGGTGAAGAAAAGCCGATAAAAGCCATCACTTCTCCAAGTGTCTCCAAAAAGACGGTCGCGACATTTGCCTCGAAAGCAGGTCATATACCAACAATTCCTCTACAAGATAAAAGAACTGTTACTGTCGATTGATATACAACCATTTATTTGCCGCGAGTCATCGCTGAGCTTTGAAAAACCAACCCCGAACGACGAATAATCCTCCACCAAGACAATGCAAGTTCGCAGACAGCACGCAAGACAATTGAATTTTTAACGCAACAAAACGTCGAATTGTCGGACCATTCTACGTGCAGTCCGGACCTAAGTCCCAACGATTCCTTTACCTTTCCAAAATCAAGAACGGACTGCGTGGTCAAAGGTTCCAGTCGTCAGACGGAGCAGTCGATGCCTTCAAAAACGCAATTTTGACTGTACCAACAAACGAGTGGAACGATTGCTTCCAGAGTTGGTTCGAACGCGTGCAGAAGTACATTAATCTTCGTGGAGAATACTTCGAAAAACAATGAAGTTTTTAAAAGCTGTCTGCTGTTTTATTCCAATTTTACATGCAAAACTTAAAAGACTAACCCACGTATTCAAGAAAAATGTAATGAAAAATAAATAAATTAATGCAATTTTAGTATTTTTTCGTCCTCAATTATATTCAATTCCTAAAGTAATTCATTTGAAAACAATGAAGCCTAAAAGCAATCTACTGTTTTATTCCAGTTTTATATGCAAAACTTAAAAGACAACCCACGTATTTAAATTTTGCCATCAATCTTAAAGAATTTTTATTAAAAATTTTGAGTCTTATAAAGAAACTTATTTGATTGTAAGACACTAAAATAAAAGAAATAAATTTAAATTGCGTTGCTTTTTTGGCTCTGACTATTTACTTCATTTTATAATACATTATAAAATAATTGGGCACTTAGAAAACCAATATCTTATTAAAATAAAGCACCGGACTTTTTCACAAAATAAGTTTTAATTAAAAAAAAACATACTTCAGTTGTACTCGATGTACACACGTTACTATTGAAGAAGTGTGTAGTGCAGTGGTTTTTTGAATTAACACTTATTTTCTAAAAATGTAGTGTTTCATTTCAATAATTTGTAATCCATTTTAAAATTAATTGATATTCATTTAAAATGACTGATGATCTGATGTTCAAGAAATAGTGAAGTGAAGACCATTAAAATACAATTTTTAAAAAAATAACTTGCTGTTAGAACACAGACTTCTATAAATTGATTAGAAAAACAATAGTCATGTATACAAAAGTTTATTTCTAACGTTTTAAATGATAAAATGCATTTTGTAGCTTAAAATTTATCTAGAAAAAGAGTTCATCTAGTCTCCTCGTTTGACCGATGGTCTACATAAAAACTATTCGTTCCGTTAAAAGTTAATGTTTTAAACTAAGACCAACTCTCCCTTGAATCCATTTCAACTACATTAACTCAATTAACTTAAGTATATATTAAATAAACACAGCAAATTACATTCAATCAACGTTTTCATGGGATTAGATCGAATGATAAAGAATGTTCAAGTAAAGCGATTGACACAATGATTGAACGCAATATTTCTATTAATTTGTTTGTTTAATATTAAAAGCCAACGAATTAACTGTAAATATTGAGCATTTTCACTATATACATACATATATTGTATACTGACAATAAGTTAATTTAAGACTTCTTCCTTTCATAATTCCCGATATTATTAATAAAAAAATATTGTTTAAGTAGTTTGTGGATTCTTACCAATAACAAAAGATAATTTAATTGATGTACGGACAGAATTGGAACACTGAGAAAAAGACAAAGGTTAAAGATTAAAAAATGTGAAAATAATTATGAACTGAGAGAGATAAGACTAATAGCTAAAGACTTTACATAAGTTTTATTTTCTAGGAGGATTTTCAATAAGCAGCAAGGTTGAAACAAAAGAAATCTACTCTAGAATAGCTAGAAGTTTAAGATGCCGGACCATTAAAGATGTACTAAAATCAAAGAGTATATAGTTTAAATCAGGAAGGTTTTCCGATCACGTGATCACTGTCGTATGCCATGTGTCAGATGCGATAATATAAAGGATTTTCCAATAGGGACTTGACAACTTTTAATTCAATTTGTGAACGCGCCCTTTCACTAATCATCGAACTGTCACTGTCAATTTATTCAGTAAACTTAACATTTTCATCGTGGTAAAGTACACGAACGAACAACATCTGCAAATTATAAAAATTTACTACAGAAATTCGGAGTCGGTGACCGCTACTTTAAGAGCGTTATCTCTGATTTTCGGTCGTAATTCTCGCCCTAGTAGACAGGCAGTAACAAGTTTAGTGCAAAAATTTGAGTCTACATATTCGTTGCGTGATGTTGCCGTGCCAGTGAGACAACGGGTTGGTCGAAGTGACGAAAATATCGCTGCCGTTGAAACGTCCGTAGCAAATGATCCAAATCAGTCAATTCCACGGCGTTCCCAAGAGTTGGGCATCGCCCAGACCACTTTATGGCGAATTTTGCGTAAGGATCTTGGTTTACACCCATACAAGATCAAGCTGACTCAAGAATTGAAGCCGATGGACCATTTGAAGCGACGTACGTTCTCCGATTGGGCTCTGGAAAAGATGCGCCAAGATGATCAATTTCATCGCAAAATCATTTTCAGTGACGAAGCTCATTTTTGGCTCAATGGGTTCGTCAATAAGCAAAATATGCGTTATTGGTCGGGTGAAAATCCACATGTGCTTCATGAAACACCACTTCATCCACAAAAAATAACTGTTTGGTGCGGTTTGCATGCCGGCGGCGTCATAGGGCCATATTTTTTCGTCGACGATAATGACCGTCACGTTACTGTGAATGGTAATCTTTATCGCGCCATGATTTCCGATTATTTTTGGCCCGAATTGGAAGATATGGACTTGGACAACATGTGGTTTCAGCAGGACGGTGCCACAAGCCACACAGCACATGTTACAATCGATTTATTGAAGAGTAAGTTTGATGAGCGTGTTATCTCAAGGAATGGACCAGCCGATTGGCCGCCTCGTTCGTGCGAATTAACGCCTCTAGACTTTTTTCTTTGGGGCTACGTCAAGTCATTGGTCTATGCTGACAACGTTGGAAGAGCTCAGAGTCAACATTGAACGCGAAATAGCAGCCGTTTCGGCCGAATTGTATGGCCGAGTCATCGAAAATTGGGTCCAACGAATCGAGTCAAGTCCTTATTGGAAAACCCTTTACTACATATCTAACCTGCAAACCTGTAAATAACTAAAGTAAAAGCTGCCTTATTTAAGTGACCTAAGCGTAAACTTACAAGGATGATGAAATAACTATGATAAATTAGCTGTTAGAACAATAACAAATAACAGCGGTAAAATACAAGGAATACAACAATATCAGAATCGTAGAAAAGACAAACTTCATAATTTAAAAGTCAAAACTTTGCATAATACACATGTTCTGTTTCTATGGATGGTGCTTCATCACCATATGAAGAATTCGACTCGTCGATGCATTCTTGTTGAGATAATCCACGCCGAAAGTTATGAAAAATAATTGCACGAAAATGTTCACGAGTTAATTACATTTTCTCGCACATATAATTTTCAAGTTACTGTCAACAATAGTAATAGCGACCGGATAATAAAACTGTAAAGGTAAATATATAGTCAAAAATGACAAACTTCACGATGCAATCATGAGATCGGAGACAACACTAACAGTGTTGCCAGTTCCCGAAATATAAACGGCTACCCTCGTATATGCAATTAGAGAAAACATTTATGTAATAATGAAATTTATCGTTGTCCCAAATATCTCATTTTAAAAGCGATATAAACAGACACTTACACCCTATCATTTTTTAGTATATATTTAGGATGTTACTAGAACGAGATTTAAGTTGACTAGTACAGAGAATGAACAAGCACTAAATACGGTGCAAGAAATGAATGAAAATAGTGGATTACTGCCACTCATTGTAAAACGTTAAGCAAAAAAATTGAACCTTTTTTCGTAGTTATGTTTTCAGACGAGGTAGCACGCAATGTTAGTGCCTTACAATGGTGTGTTTCACAAAAAAAAAATATTTCTGACATTGAGAAACTACTCCCTACACTAAAACAATTTTTATGTGCTGTCTCTTCAACAGCTTCGGTAGAAAGAGTATTTTGTTCACTCCAATTTACGAAATGAACTAGGAGTAGACAAAGCAAGAAAATTAGTGCTCCTGAATAAATATTACTTTTCATTTTACCTTTCTACTGACTTATTCTTCTCAAATTATAAGTGTATGTAAAATATTTACTTTGTAATTAACTAATAAACAAATCGCTTCATTAAAATCATTGATTTAAATCATAATTATTAATCTCTATTTTTTCTTTTGTAAGAAGTAAGAATAAGATCACAATAAAACTTTTCCAAACGAGTTAAAATGCAGTGTCTTCAGTTACTTTTAGAAATTTATTATAACTAAGAAATGAAATTTAATCAATTTTTTTGTAATTCATCATTCAAAGATAAACATGCATGTTCGTCGGTGTTTATGTATTTAAGTACTTTAAAACTAAATTATCGACAATGAATAGTTTACAACCGAGGTAAGGTGATTAAATTAAAACCTTTTCCTTGGAAATTTTAAATACGATTCATTAGGCCATGTATCAAGTAATGAGGTGTATCATATTTGTATAGAAATTTTAGTTGCCGTTCAACTTTCGACGTGTAAAGAGCTCATGTAGTGTTTATGTATTATTTTAAAATAAAATCGATAGTTTCAATAATGCGGTGTAGAAGAGAACTATCGATTCGAACACGTGCTTTTATAGTGTGTCATCTTGGTATTGGCAAAAGTCATGGATTAATTGTGAAAAGAGGCCCAGAACTGTACCGTTCTTTTACCATTACTGATAACTCCTCTATGTTTGGTGGTGGATGCAATCCATGATTTGAAAACTCGTTTTCCCGTTCTTTTATTTCGAAATTGGTTTCATCGGTCCAGATCACTTCTTCCACTCTTCCAGCATCCAGGCCTTATCTTGTTTTGCCCAAGCTGCGTAAGCATCTTTTCTCATCTCAGCTCATCCCACAACAGCCCTATAGGACTCACGTCAAAAATCTGAGGAAACCATTTCATAATAACAATTATTCTTTCCCAATTCGGACGTGTGTGATCTCGTTGTTTTGCTGGAACAAGTTTTCTCAGATTAGTCGTATTCCAGAGGAAACGGCATTCTGTTCCAAAATTTCTCCGTACTGTTCTTTCACCATTACTGATAACTCCTCTATGTTTGGAGGTGGATGCAATCCATGATTTGAAAACTCGTTTTCCCGTTCTTTTATTTCGAAATTGGTTTCATCGGTCCAGATCACTTCTTCCACTCTTCCAGCATCCAGGCCTTATCTTGTTTTCCCCAAGCTGCGTAAGCATCTTTTCTCATCTCAGCTCATCCCACAACAGCCCTATAGGACTCACGTCAAAGATCTGAGGAAACCATTTCATAATAACAATTATTCTTTCCCAATTCGGACGTGTGTGATCTCGTTGTTTTGCTGGAACAAGTTTTCTCAGATTAGTCGTATTCCAGAGGAAACGGCATTCTGTTCCAAAATTTCTCCGTACTGTTCTTTCACCATTACTGATAACTCCTCTATGTTTGTAGGTGGATGCAATCCATGATTTGAAAACTCGTTTTCCCGTTCTTTTATTTCGAAATTGGTTTCATCGGTCCAGATCACTTCTTCCACTCTTCCAGCATCCAGGCCTTATCTTGTTTTGCTCAAGCTGCGTAAGCACCTTTTCTCATCTCAGCTCATCCCACAACAGCCCTATAGGACTCACGTCAAAGATCTGAGGAAACCATTTCATAATAACAATTATTCTTTCCCAATTCGGACGTGTGTGATCTCGTTGTTTTGCTGGAACAAGTTTTCTCAGATTAGTCGTATTCCAGAGGAAACGGCATTCTGTTCCAAAATTTCTCCGTACTGTTCTTTCACCATTACTGATAACTCCTCTATGTTTGGAGGTGGATGCAATCCATGATTTGAAAACTCGTTTTCCCGTTCTTTTATTTCGAAATTGGTTTCATCGGTCCAGATCACTTCTTCCACTCTTCCAGCATCCAGGCCTTATCTTGTTTTCCCCAAGCTGCGTAAGCATCTTTTCTCATCTCAGCTCATCCCACAACAGCCCTATAGGACTCACGTCAAAGATCTGAGGAAACCATTTCATAATAACAATTATTCTTTCCCAATTCGGACGTGTGTGATCTCGTTGTTTTGCTGGAACAAGTTTTCTCAGATTAGTCGTATTCCAGAGGAAACGGCATTCTGTTCCAAAATTTCTCCGTACTGTTCTTTCACCATTACTGATAACTCCTCTATGTTTGTAGGTGGATGCAATCCATGATTTGAAAACTCGTTTTCCCGTTCTTTTATTTCGAAATTGGTTTCATCGGTCCAGATCACTTCTTCCACTCTTCCAGCATCCAGGCCTTATCTTGTTTTGCTCAAGCTGCGTAAGCACCTTTTCTCATCTCAGCTCATCCCACAACAGCCCTATAGGACTCACGTCAAAGATCTGAGGAAACCATTTCATAATAACAATTATTCTTTCCCAATTCGGACGTGTGTGATCTCGTTGTTTTGCTGGAACAAGTTTTCTCAGATTAGTCGTATTCCAGAGGAAACGGCATTCTGTTTTCAAAATTTCTCCGTACTGTTCTTTCACCATTACTGATAACTCCTCTATGTTTGTAGGTGGATGCAATCCATGATTTGAAAACTCGTTTTCCCGTTCTTTTATTTCGAAATTGGTTTCATCGGTCCAGATCACTTCTTCCACTCTTTCAGCATCCAGACCTTATCTTGTCTTGCCCAAGCTGTTTTATTTTTACAATTTTTCTTTGCGTAAGCACCTTTTCACCGTTATAATGTCGTCACCGTCTTTGAAGCGACGGAACCAATCACGGTACATTGTTTCACTTAGAGCAGCATCTCCGTAAACTTTTTGGAGTTCTCGATGCGCTTCAACCGCCGTCTTCTTCGAATGAAAGAAGAAAAGCAACACTTCCCGCAAATGACGATTATTTAGCACAAAATCAGACATTTTCACACAACCAAAAGTATATGACGCAAAAACAAAATCACTAATGTGTCAAAGCAGTTTGTTTACCATATGTCTAAGCTTGGTTCATGACGTTTTGGTTATGTCACAATCAACCAGCACTTACTACTGGAGCCATCTCTTGAAAAACAGCGAGAACTTAGTTGCGCACCTAATAATTTAAATAAAATTGAAGAACTAATTTAATTATAACTTTATCTATGCCTAGTATAGAATAATTAATTAATAATTAATAATGTAATTATTTTTTTACTTTTTCGTCTTTACATACTTAACAAGAGCATATATAACACGTTTCGTTATATTATTTTAAGCTTAAATTTTCATCCCAGTCAGAATGGTAAAAGATACGAATGCGTAATAAATATTTTATTGAAAGCAAACCTTTAAGCGTAATTATACCCTTTCTGGTGACATTTTTACGGTCACCAATTAATTACATTTTATAATTACAACGAATGCGAGCTTATAATTAGCAGATGACCCTCGTATATTGTGTATTATTCGCGTTTAAGGATTTGATGAATTGGATAAACAACAACGGGTACAGCCGAGATAAATAATTTGACATCAAAAAAGTTAATTTAATTTTATTATATATGGTAGTCTAACCCTTTTGCTTCCGTTGCTATCTCTGTGGCTTGTAATTTTATCGAAATTGGCTGGGTCATCCCAGGCAACCGAGCCGGTACCTACGTAGATGTATATTATATATATATTATGTGAGCGAGCGTACATGTTTAGGTGTATGCGTGTACAGGCGTATGTATATATTATACGAATCAGAAAATACAAATTCAACCCAACAAATAAATTTAGGTGTCTACTGTGGAAAATTAACAAATCATTCAAAATTCTCCCTGCTGCCGTTAAGTTACAAACCTGTCTGGATTCTAGCGAAAGGGCACTAAAAAAAAGAGGAAAATGTCAGGATCCCCATAAAATACTATTTCCAAGTTAAAAAAAAGTCTTCCACGGACTTTTTTAATCAATCAAAACACAAAAGTTATTTCTGCATTAAAAAAAAAAACGTTTATAATATATGTGGTAAATATATATGAATACAGAAATCAATATGATAATAATAATAATTATGGAATGAGTTAAATGCTTTTTTATTAATAATATTTTCTTCGCATTATACTCTAGTCAACAAAACATACTACTTAGCTCTCATTGTAAGTTAAACATACGTCTTCGACGTTTAATTTGTTTATGAAAATATGTTCTGGTCAATTTCGTGGCGTTTTCTTAGAGGAAGTAGTTACGACTGCATCCAGTAATATACGAATTAAGCCTGCAGAAACGAGTGCACACTCATTGGCGGCCATGATATATTTCGAAAGCGGTCGGATATATTGGGTTGGCAACTAAGTACTTTCGGTTTTGTAGTATAAAACAAAACACTTTTTCTTTAAACAAAGAATAGTTTTTAATCAATTATATATTTTCCATTTTGCTCAATGACCTTTTGCCGTCTTTCTTTCAGCTGCATGATTCCGCGCTCATAAAATTTCTGGTCCTTATCAGCAAAAAACTGAACCAGGTGCGAGCGAAGGTCATCGTCATTTGTGAAAGTTTTACCATTCAAAGAATTCTGCAAACTTCGAAATAAATGGTAATCAGATGGTGCTAGATCAGGGCTGTATGGGGGATGTGGCATCACTTCCCAGCCAAGCTCCAATAGTTTCCCACGAGTTGCCAAAGATGTGTGAGGCCTTGCATTATCTTGGTGGAAAACTACACCTTTCCGATTTGACAATTCTGGCCTTTTTTCTTTGATTGCTTCATCCAGTTTTATTAATTGTTGACAGTAAACATCAGAATTGATCGTTTGGTTCCTTGGAAGCAGCTCAAAAAACACAAAACCTTTGTAATCCCACCAAACTGACAGAATGATCTTTTTTGGATGCAATTCAGCTTTCGATGTGGTTTAAGCTGGTTTATCGTGTTTGCTCCATGATCGGTTTCGAACTATGTTACTGTACAGGACTCATTTTTCATCACCAGTGGTGATTCTTTTTAAGAAAGGGTCGGATTCATTTCGTCTAAGGTGCATATCGCAAAAGTTGATTCTTTGTGTTAAATAAATTTCTTTCAATTCGTGAGGTACCCAATCGAGCTTCTTAACTAGCCCAAGACATTTTAAATGTTTTTCAATTGTTGTGTGCGATACATGTAGCCTCTCCGTAACCTCCCGAACAGTTATATGACGATCCTCTTCAATTATGACTTTGATTTGGTCATCATCAACTTCAGTAGGCCGACCAGAACGTTGCTCATCTTTGAAGGAAAAATCTCCAGAACGGGATTTTTTATACTAATTCTGACACGTGCGCTCTGTTAAGCAATTAGCACCATAAACTTCACATATCTTTTTGTGAGCCGTAGCAGCTTTCTTTCCTTTACGGAAATAAAATAATAAAATATGTCGAAAATGTTCGTTTCTGCTCTCCATTTAAAATTAACCCACAACTAATAGCTTTAATAAAAATCACGCACTACTTGCTTCTGAAGTTACGTCAATGTGACTAGTATCACGCGACAAACGGTAAAGTACAGCACTAACATACGTTATACAAAAAATAAAGCAACGCTCTCTATCAGTAAAAACCGAAAGAACTTAGTTGCCAACCCAATACATGAAGATTCATATGTTATGTGTATGAACACGGGATTAGATTGATGATAGCGAATCAACGGTGTTCTTTGTTATGTTCGACGAGTGTTAATAGATTTCTTAACCGATTTTCGACATTATAATACACTGGTACTACTATTAAATGTAATATCAACATTTTACCGCACAGTACTTTTGTGTGTAATAGACATGCTAATAGCAAACACCAGTTAAATGCGCAACGTGATGTACCATATTATAAATTTCTACATGACTTTAGTTTTCTGTTAAGTGTGTGTAATATTCCACAAGATATTGTAGACAATGAAGAATTTCGAAACTTTTGGGGGAAATACGTTCCGGAATGGAGATTGCCAACAAGAGGTCAATTACAGTATTTCGCTCGGGTAAAAACACGATTACGGATCAAATAAAAGCAGAGTCAAAAGATCAGAAAATATCGCTGACGGTAGATAAAACAACGGATGCAAGAAAGAGTAGTATTTTAAATGCGTTAATGCGCACTTTAAAAAGCAGTGAGATTTCCTTGGTTCCTTTTTAACGTAGTAGTATATTAGAGAAGACAAACGCGGAAAGGATAGTAGAAACTGTAAAACATACCTTTGGGAAGTTCAATATATCGGCAATCCAGCCTGTAATGTTGGTTACAGATGGGGGTTCCAATATGGTTAAAGCTGGAAAGTTACTAAAACAATCTTATCCTCTATTGCTTCATGTAACCTGTTTGCTCCATGCATATCATCTTGTAGCTGAATTTATTAGAAACAGTTATCCAAAAGTAGACCAATTTATAGTTTCTACTAAAAAAGTTTTTATTAAATCCTCAAAACGCGTTCGTGAGTTAAACAGGTTTGTCCGGAAATTCTTCAACCACCGCAGCCGGTATTGACGAGATGGGGAACGTTGCTTAAAGCTGTTTTATATTATATGAAATTTTTACACATTATTAAACATTGTATCTTAAATTTAAATCCGCAAGCTGTTCAAGCAATTTCAGTAAGACAACGGCTGGTTTCAGATACCGAAATCCATACTCAAATAGAGCAAATTTCCGAAAATTATTCAATTCTTTTAGATACTATTTCCAAATTAGGGAACACCAAATTATCATTACATGAAGCGCTAGATATAGTATATTACCTCAAAGCCTCGTTAGGAGATATAGCAGATGGTAGAGAAAGATTCACAACCAATAAATTGCGTGGTGTTATAAATAGAATTCCGATTTTCAAACTATGGTGCGTATAGACAAGAGTTTAACTGAAAAGCAAGAGTGCGAATATGATGCGAAAGTCATTTTTAAATTTGCGTCACATCATTAGACGCAGAACGCTCCTTTTCTAAATACATCAACATATTTTCAACTCGCCGTAGGAGTATGACTGAGTCAGCACTGGAAACCAAATTAATGACACAATACTACAGCGAATTTTTGCGTGACTCTACATCAACAACACAAAAAAAAACTAAAATAATAAGTAATTACATTTATTATTAATATTGATAGTAACTGAACCGTACGCTACTGCGAAAGCACTCGTTTCTGCAGCCTTAATATAAACATACGAGCTGTCGCAGTATGGTAAATTACATTACTTTGCGGTCATAAAATTTAAATTTATATAACATATAATATATCTCGTGAACTGAAAGAGCTAGCGCATTTCTGTTGCGTTTTTCGTAATCAGCGGGTTCGAATACATACAGTAGAGGCATCAAAACGTCGAAAATCGAAGTGTCGATTTTTCCGATTTTTACATTTCATCGCCCGAGGTTCAAAAAAATCGCAAAAATCTTTAAACGGCCATAACTTCCACATTTTTCGTCCGATCGCCACAAACTTTTCATCAAATAAAGTACTCTTCGCAAGGATTAAAATGAGCGCAAGTTCGTCGCTGTAGAGCGAACCAGATTAATATCACACAACTGACCAGACGATACCATATACTAACTCATAACAATACCAAAAACATATCTATGGTAATTCATTTCTATATCAAACATCCATAATCTTCAACGAAAATATACGGAAAAATGCAATAATCTACTTAAACAATTATTTACTCAACAGCACCGATTTGCCAGCTTTAGTTATTAACTGTTAAGATATAAAAAAATATAAGTCTCCAACCTGTTAACTCAGTCCAATGGAGACTGCGTCGTGTCATTAAGTCCGGGGAAGAGCACGCCGTTCCCAGTAGCTATGTGTAGTTACAGATGAAAGGAAAACAGGAAAATAAATCCATCGAAATAAGTAAAAAAAGACCTACGTAAAGGTTAAAGCAATTAATACTTATGTATATGCAATTTAAAACCACATACCGAAGAAGTCTAAATATCTCACAGAACGGATGCGTTCTCGAATCAAATATGTCAAATAAATTGTTGGAAGAGGCAATGCCCGGTCAAAATGCTTTTTATTCTTCATTGGGTTAAGTTTTCATAAATTTTTAATGAAAATTAAATCTGTACAGCCTTACAACAAAGTCACCTTTGCTATACTATGCTTACGCGCAAGTCTGACTTCGAGACAAGCTAGCTGCCAGTTGGTTAAATAAACCGCCTGACCAAATTAGGTATTCGTATTGGCTGCGAGACAAACGGTATGACAATATGGATGTCTTGTACATATTAGAATTATTCTAAATAAGTGATATATGAAATTCACGCAAATAATATGAAATTATTACCAATTAATAGAGTGAAAATTATACAAAATGATACGAAATTTACCGAAAACTATTTTAAACGGATTAACTACCAGAAATGATTCATAATTAAATGAATTTAATTTGTAATAATTTTATTGTAGAAGATTTTTAGCTATCTAACTTAATAAATCCAAAGTATTAGATATTTATTTTGCTACAATTTATGCAACATGCAGAAATATGAATTTTATATAACCTAGAAAACAAGCTATTATTAGCCGATAAATCAAATGTTTTCAAGAAGTGGGTTTAAAATTGTTACCATATGTGTACGCAATGTACGCACTATAAAATTTCTTTGAAACAGTGTTGTATGGAAAATTTATGGAGTGTTTCTGAAACGGAGCTTATAAAAAATATCTTTTTCAAAAGTCGTATTCAGTGATGAATCGCGGTTAGATGCAGTAAAAGAACTGTCTGGTTTTATTAGGAGGAGGATGTCTTAACGTGAAATTTGCGCCGTCAAAGCCATCAAACATTCCCAATCTGTAATAATTTGGTCCTGCTACTTGAACGACGAACCTACATAAAGAAGTGGTGGGTCAGTTTTTATTCCATATACATATTTATTCTTTAGGTTCTGGAGATGTTGCCTACACATTTATGCAAGATGCTATTGGACAAAATCTCTCAAAACTTTTCTGAAAGGAATTTGGAGGTCTTGTCATGGCCAGGTAATTCTACGGACCTAAACCTGGCGTGATTTGCCGTGTCTTAAATTCCTAAAAGGATTAATGTTCTGACCAGCTTTGAGCAGTCTCGCTAGTACTACTTTTAAGCTGACTCTGCGTTTGAAAGGGAAATACTACGCATCACTCTTTTGTACACTGGTGTTTCTGGAACTTTGTCGAGCGGGTGGAAAGAATCGTCACTGTGATTGGTTAACCCCCGACGGTCTCTTGGTCAATCGTGTGTGATTATTTCGTGAGTGTATGGTATAAGGGTAAGAAGCAGAAATATTTCTGCTCTTCCACGTGTCTGGTAGTCTCTGCTCATCATTCCTCTTGTTCAAACTATTCTGTCATTTTTCTATTTCTACTGCTTCTCGGATGATTCTGGTATGATCTATTTTCGCGATTGTTTTTAAATAAACCCACCGACTGACTAAACCAAAAATTATTCCTGTTGGTATGGAATGAATATGGAAAATCTAAATGCGTGACCAAACATCACGATTTTTGCCAAATCAGAAGAACTTTGATAACAGGCCAGCTACACTTAACCTGCTAAAAACAAGAGTAATAGTCAATACGATCAAAAACCGTTTGCCTATAGATTATATTGACTTAAGTCAAGTTTATTCACAATTTCTGAAACATGTGAAGCAACATAATTGGCTATTGTAGACGATATAGCCATGAATATTGAAAAAACGACTTGGCCATAACGGAGGATATGATTTACTAATTTTGGCACTATACTGTTATCACAATTCATACTTCGAGATGACCGCATTAATGGTCGAAATAATAATAATTCACTTTATAATTTTTCAGATATTTTTATACGGCAAAAAGAACGAATGCGAAAATGAAAAAGTTAGAGAAGAACTGGAACAAATGTTGACCATGAAAAATGGAAGGATAAACAATTGCAATGGTAACAGACGCATAAGAAAAATGGCGTTGTAAACAGAGACGTAACAAGTGACGGTATTAGGACCGCTAAAAATTATTACAAAGACGTCACACATGTAAATCAAGAAGTACTACCTTTTCTCTTAATTTCATCTCTTTTTCTCTACGGATTTTACAGAAACAAAAGGGATACATATTCGCCATTAATTGTTTTCCCTCATTTCCTTCCTCGAGTCCCTTTTGTTTCCTCTTAATATTGTCTATTATTAATATATAGAAAAATAGACTTAAGGTGGGTTAATAACTGAAAAAACAATACAAAACTTGAGCAAAATTTTGTTTGAATAAGAATAAATGAATAAATAGAATACACCCAAAAAGCCTTATATTTAAAATTAATTAAGTAATATGAAGAAGTTAAAGAACATAATTTAAACGGACTGTTAGTTTGTGGATTATGTTAAAAGATACGTAAGACTGTAAAAATGTGTTTCACATCTAACTGCATTCTAACTAAATTCAAGTTTCGCGCTTTGAAAATGCTTTTTGGCTTGCATGTCAGAGCTACAGAAAGTAATTCCACTACTGGTAGGAGTGTTGGTATTCTATAAAGGGTTTTGTGGTGGAGACTAAGCGTACAAAGAATGGGTTAATACGAGGGTAGTTCATAAGTACCCGGTTTGATCTAGAGATGGCGGTAGTTGTTTGAAAAATATCACTGTATTAGAAAGTACACAATCTATAAAATATATGTTTCAAGTTTGAAGATGCCGTGTAAATTTGTAAAAATGGAGAAAATTGGTCATCGTTACGTGATACAATACTTATATTTGAAACACCTGAGCCCAACCGACATAAAAGCTGAACTGGATTCTACTCTGGGTGAGTCTGCTGCTTCGTTTACAATAGTGAAATATTGGGTAGCCGAGTTTAATCGAGGCCGTACGAGCTGCCGACACGAGCTTCGCAGTGGTCGACCAAATAAGGCGATGACTCTAGAAATGGTGAAGAAAATCCACACAGCAACACTGGATGATCGCCGACTGAAAGAGTGCGAGCTAGCAGACATAGTAGCCATTTCAAAAAGTGCAGTACATAGCATATTATCTGAAAATTTGGACATGAGAAAGCTGTGTGCAAGATGGGTGTCGCGTTTGCTCACACTCGAGAAAAAACAGTGTCGTGAAGATGTTTCAACTCAGTGTTTAGCAAAGTTTCACAGCAACAAAGCAAAATTTTTGCGCCTTTTCATAACCGTGAATGAATCATGGGTCCATCACTTCACACCCGACACAAAAGAACAATCAAAACAATGGACTCAAAAGGGAGAACCAGCTCCAAAGAAGGCGAGGACCGTTTCATCTGCAACCAAGGCTATGGCATCGGTTTTTTGAGATGCGTGTGGGATAGTTTTCAATGATTATCTTGAAAAAGGAAAAACTATCAACGGCGAGTATTATGCGAACTTATTGCAAAGTTTGAACGAAGAAATCAAGCAAAAACGGCCGCATTTGGCTAAGAAGAAAGTGTTGTTTCATCAAGACAATGCACCAGCTCACTAATCCGTTATTGCAATGGCCAAAATTAATGAATTAAAGTTTGAATTGCTACCTCATGCACCATATTCGCCAAATTTAGCGCCCTCGGATTATTTTCTGTTCCCAAACTTGAAAAAATGGCTCAGTGGTTAAACATTTTCCAACGATGAAGAAGTGATGGCAGTTAATGGCTATTTTGAGAAGCAAGACAGTTCTTATGATAAAAAGGGTATCGAACTTATTGAACATCGCTCGGAAAAGTGTATAGACCTGACAGGAGATAATGTTAAAAAATAAATAAATTTCTTTCCAATATTTTTGTGTTTTATATCTTGGGTCGGGTACTTCTGAGACCACCCTCGCATACAGTAAAGAGTTGTGTCTGTGGCAAGTAAAAAAACGCCATAATAGACAACAGATTAATAGCTTTAATATTATTAAATAAATACTGATAAAATATTATAAATTAATTAAAAAGTATTTCAATACATCAAGCTATAAGAAGAAAAAGTTCTTATGTCAAAGTTGAAGTGCCTGGGCGTACAAAGAATCATAAAAAAGTTAAGTAAATTTAAAAAAAAAACAAAGAAAAAAAACATTTCCAACATAATTACATTTACCGTATTTAACAATCATTTTAATTTATTGAGTTAATATGTGGAATATAATGCGTTGGTGTTTAAGCAATTATCAAAGTAGACGTGGGTTGATCTCTGGTACGTGAGTGCTATTATTTTTGAAACGAACAACTTTGGGCCGCAGAAGGTCTTTCATATACACATACATATACATGTCTGTTTGATTTCTTTTTTACGTTTAATTTAATAACATACATAGGTATTTGGAAAGGTAAATATTTAATAGTAGATTAATTAAAATTCGGATTTTATTTGCGGGAGACGCGGTTTCAGAAGCGAATTAATTTCAACATTTCGAATATTTGTTAATAAATTTGCCGGATGATAAATTTTTATTAGGTTCCCATTTTAATTAACCGAATATTTACATGAAATACTTTAAAAGGAATTTTTGCGGTTCAACACAATTATTTAGATTTACCGAAACATATTCTCTTTCACATTAATAATTCGCAATTTTTTTGTTATAAGAAAACAAACAATTTCTTACGAATATTGCCAACGTTGAATATAAATGAAATTTCTGTGGTCTCCGAGAGTTTTTTAAATATTGCTCGAGGATAGGTATTGTTTTTGCGAGTTCAAATTCATTTCCGTGTATTTGGAAATGTATACAGTCGTGTGACAAATAACAGCAACGTTTTGAAACAAATATTAAATTTCTATACATTGATTCTTAATAGCCTATCTTATTAAAATCATAGGTGGCGTTGGATTACAATAATTTCATTATACACGAGGATAGTTTGACAAGTAGTGAGAATGACCCATAGGTGGCGTTCTAATTGGTAAAACAAATGCACTGTAATTTCGGTTGCCTATTTACATGTTTACATTCCGATATTTAGATAAATCGGTTGATTAGTTTATTTTTAACAGCTGATTTAAAAAGAAGCAACACGTCGTTTTGTTAAAATGGAAAAAGCAGAGTATCGTGCGGTGATTAAATACTTCGTAATTAAGGGTATGTAAGCTACCGAAATAAAAGATGAGTTACGGGAAACATTAGGTGAATCTGCTCCATCATCGGCCACAATAAGTAGATGGGTAAATGAATTTAAACGTGGTAGAACAAGCTGTGGTGATGAAGCGCGCTCTGGAGCACCCAAAATCGTGACTTCTAAGGAAATGATTATAAAAGTCCATAATATTATTACGCAAGATCGACGACTCAAAGTGAGAGAGATAGCAGACACGGTAAATATTTCAACAGAACGCGTACACCACATTTTAATGAAAGAATTAGGCCTTTCCAAGCTTTCGGCAATATGGGTGCCGCGATTGCTTACGATTGATCAAAAGTTCACTCGTTTGCGCATTTCCAATGAGTGTTTGGATCTTCATAAGCGGAATCCAGTTGATTTTTGTAGGCGATTTGTTACTTGCGATGAAACTTAGATACACTACAATACACCCGAAACTAAACAACAGTCGAAACAATGGTTAGAACGTGGTTCTGCACCTCCAAAGAAAGCGAAAACCACTTTATCGGCAAACAAGGTGACGGCATCAATTTTTTGGGATTCCAAGGGCAATTTGCTCATTGATTACCTTCAGAAAGGTGCCACAATAAACGGACAATATTATGCAGAACTTCTCCAAAAATTAAATGTTGAGATTCGGGCTAAACGGCCAGGGATGGCAAAGAAAAAGATTCTGTGTCACCAAGACAATGCTCCCTCGCATACCAGCACAGTTGCGATGTCTAAAATCAACGAGTTGCATTTCCAATTAGTACCGCATGCGCCTTATTCGCCGGATCTAGCCCCTTCCGACTTCCACCTTTTTCCAAAATTGAAAACGGCACTAGGTGGAAAGAAATTTTCGTTTAACGACGAGCTTATCATCTTCGTAAATGAGTATTTTGCAAGTCTTCCGGAATCGCATTTTAGAGATGGCATAAGTGCATTGGAGCACCGTTGGAATAAATGTATTGCTCTTTTCGGAGAATATATTGAAAAATAAAAATTATTTTGTATTTAAAAAATTCGTCTTTCTTTTCCATTCTCACTACTTGTCAAACTACCCTCGTATATATACCAGTACTGTGCAAAAGAAAGAAGCAGCTAACAATATTTTCCAAAACTTATTTACTAAAACGTTTTTACCAATAATTATGGGTTAATTTTATTTATAATACTTAATACATCTTTCCAAGAACGATTCACTTATTGGTTTATAACATCATACTTCCGCGTAGGGGTGAGATCGATCGCCTGATAAAAGTAAAGAGCATTAAAGTAATACATTTTTTGCACAACATTGCTCTGCAATAAAATTTCAAGGGAGAGTTTTTTATCTATAAGATTTTGTTTTTAAGTCAGTGGTAGAAACGGTACAAAATAGAATTTATTTAGATTTTTAAAAAACGCGCCTACGAGTGAAATTTTCATTTTAAGAAAAAATTGTGAGCTGTAAATTGTTATAGTAGATAGAAGATGCCTAGAATAGCATTACCAGACAGAAATAAAATTATTTTTATACACCAAGAGAGGGTTATAGTCAAGTGAGAATAACAAAGATAGTGAAATGTTCCCGGTATACCGTGCAACAAACAATAGAAAGAATGACCGAAACCGGCAGTGTAAGTGATAGACCAAAGAGTGGACGTTCAAAAAAGGTGGAGCTGATGCACAGTTTTTAAAAATTAATTCCTTAAGAAATCGTAAGAAAGTTGACGCAGAACTAGCTCAAGATCTTGGGCGAACATCCAGCACTTCTGTAGATGCTTCAAGTGTAAGACGATACTTGGTCAGATCAGGCTTGAGGGGATGCGTGGCCGTGAGAAAATCCTTACTGAGACGAGATAATAGAGGGAAACAATTAAAATATACTAGAGACTGGCGCACCTAAATATCAATTATTTGAACGAACAGACGTCAGTATGTTAGACGGCGCCCTGGTGAATCGTTATCGGAACCATGTTTACACACTACCATAAAACATGGAGGACGCAATATCCAAGTTTGGAGTTATATTTCGGCAGCAGGTGTGTGTGAAATTGTAAAAATAGAGGATAAATTAACTGATGAGAAATACAGAACACTCTTAGAAGAACATGCCATACCATCAGGGCTGCGACTTCTTGGCAATAATTTCATTCTACAGCAAAATAATGATCCCAAGCATACCTCAAAACTTGTGAAAACTTATTTAACACATTAGGAAGCAAGTGGGATATTACAAGCTATGATATGGCCACCTCAAGGTCCTGACTTAAATATTATTAAGCATGTATGGGATTATCTTGACAGAAAAAAGTGTGAAAGGGGGCCAAAGAACAAAAATGAACTGTGGAATATACTACAGGAAGAGTGGTACAATATTCCTGAAAATTTCATTAATTCATTAATGGAAAGCCTACCAAGAAGAATGCAGGATACCATAAAAAATAAAGGTGGTCATTCAAAGTACTGAAAATTTAAGTTGTTTATGTTTAAATATCGATACGTGTTAAGTTTTTATACATTAAAAATATTTCAAGTTGTGTAAGATTATTGTTTATCCTTTTGTAATAGTTTCTTGTAAAATTCAAGTGGGTGCTTCTTTCTTTTGCTCAGTACTGTATATATACACACACAGTAGTGTACATAACTAAAAAATACTTTCTTTTACATAGTAAATTAGTTTAATATTAATAATAACAGAAAAATAAATGCATATACCTGAAAAATATTAATAATAAAGATAATATTACTAGTATTTAGTATAACTAAATTTTTTAGCTTTTCCCATAAAAATTCTTATAACTTTGATTAAGAAAATCTGTTTCACGTCTACCAAAGTGTAAAGGTGCGCTATTGTGCTGTATTCACATTCGTCGTTTTGCATTAAGAGAAATGTCATGCAGTAATGTTGTGTGGTCATTTTCCAGGAATCGTAAATAGCGAACTTTCTTTGATTATAAATGGACCAATGAGACGGTCGTCAATAATACCACACAACTTTTTATCAACAACGTAATCAACAGCGGTACGTAATACCTGCAGGGTTATTCCAAAACTTCAAATGCTTGTAACTCAAAGATTAGGAAAGTAACAGTTGATCTCAATACGGCCCAAGCACGGAGGAAGATCGAGAAACAGATGGAGGGATGTTCTGGAGGTCAAACTGAAAGGAGATGGAGGAGCGGAAGAAAACTAACGCAGGCGGCTGTGATCTACCAGACTTAAAAAAACTAAGAGCATAAGAACTAATCCACCTGCCAATGGGATACATAACGTCTTAGCATCACTCATAATTGAACAGCCTCATGATCTTTTTATAGAGAAACTAAATTTTAGATTGTATCAAATGTTTTTTTTAATAAAATGCTTATTACATCGTCAACAACGCTTTTAAATGGAAAAAACTCTTTATAGGGAAAGTTGTTGAACTTTATTTCTGAGATAACGAGAAAAATAAAAGATCAAAGCCAGTAGACAGTCAGTGAAAGTTATTTTATAATAAGATCACATATAATTATTGGAAATGTTTTCCTCTCAAACGATTTATATCTCCAACGCTAGTTAGGATCCCCTTTGTGACATCTTTATTTAACGCACTGCTACCGAATTTGCTTTATTTTGATAACTTATTTATTAGGTGTAAAATGAAAGAAATAGAAGGGTGTGTGAGAATGTTAGTCAAATATACGGGAAAATAAGAAAGGCACACAGGCGCGTGGATACGATTCTTTTGCCAAATATCTCCCCATTACTTATGAAGGAACGACGTGTAGAAAGTGGGTGGCTGTAAAGCAGTAAAGCAACAGCAAATATAAAACCTTATTGAATTTATTTATCGACGATGAAAATTTGATTTTCCCTACTTGGGAAAATTGGAAATATTTTTAAATAAAAGTAATTTCTTTGATTTCGACTACTTCCTACAGGGAAAAAAATGTTTAAGGAAAAATTCTAATAAAAACTAAAAAGACATTTCTTTCCTTCGTACAATGAAAATTGAACATTTATCATGAATAAGTTTCTATTCTATTTTCCAGAATGAAATGATTATTTACATTAAATCTTTCGTACGTATACAAAATGGAAGGCAATTTCCTCTAATACCTACTATAATTACACAACTAGAAGGTATATCATTAAAAATATATTTACCGTTCATTTTACAAGATGATGTGAAAGAAAGTGCAGTTATAATTTAAACGCGACCTTGCAGTAACCTTGAATACCTATTACAATGTTCTCTTCTGCACTCTCATCCTTCATCTTTACTTTTTCTCCGTCTCCTTCTCCACAATATTGTGTCTCTTTTTATTCTTAAGTGAGTACGAAACTGATATTACTACAATTCTAGCGCTAGAATTCTTATTTTTAGATCGCAATTACAGTTATGAATCTCTTCCAGCTTCGTAGCTTTTATTACAGATAAATTTCAACAATTTTTCATGTCCGATAGTTATGTAAATTCTACGTCTACATAATCTTAAATTAAAAAGAATTTCAGACAAATTAAAAACTTTAATAAACAAGAATCATTCGAGTCATACAGCAATTTAAACTGTTGCGAGAACGGCAATTTACGTAGTTCCAAAAATACTAAGCCTAGTCAAAATATTCTGTTAATTTTATAATTAAATATTTGCTGTTTACGCGAGGCGGTTTCGCTTTTTTCCTTCGCTTAAATGAATTCGTAAAAGATTTATTTGCATGTGTACATATACATCCCGCTCATGGAAGTACGGACACTTGATTAAATTTTATATTCACGATCACAAAAATTATATAAATGCCAATAAATAATGATAGTATTATTATACCTTATTCTTAAGAAGGTTTATAGTTCAAATGGTATTGTATTTGTATATATTTTCCAAATAATATGATTGAAACAATTTTATCTAACAATAATTATAATTACCTGATATTGCATCTCAATAGCATTGTACGATAATTCCAACTATATATAATTAGGACTAGTGGTACGGTCACTAAGATGGGACTAAAGTCTAGAAATTTACCTGAAATGAGTCGGTTACCCTATTACTACCTCCTTGTGTCCATCAGTAGATCACTGAACATGCTTGTGTGAAGTTGTCTATTTTGTAAGCGAATAGTGTAATTTTTGTTTACGAAATACCACGGGGAAAGCCACTTGATAGTGGAACACGATCAGCGATACTTTCTTCGTATTCAGTTCGCGGTATTGACGAAAAATTAAAAGTGAAAAAATCGACAGTGAATCTCACAGTTCGTCGGTATCAAGAAACTCGCAGTGTGGAAGACTGTAATCGGCCGGGACCATCGAGAGGTACTTCCAAAGTTGACGACGAAAGAATTAAATTAATTAGCTAAAGAAATAGAAAATTAACGGCACCTGAAATAACAGCCGAATTTAATTGTCCAGTGAAATGAAAATTAGTGGAAGAAAATTTACATGGTCGCGTTGCCTCACGGAAACCATTATTACAACCTGGAAATAAGCAGAAACGACTTCAATGGGTATGGTTACATCGTAATTGGACAATCGGTGAATGGAAGAACGTACTGTGGAGTGACGAATCGAAATTTGAAATGTTCAGGCAAAAGAGAAGAATTTTCGTCAGACGATCGGCGCGAGACCAAATGTTGCCAAATTGTATAGCTCCAACGGTGAAACATGAAGGTGGTTCTGTTGTAGTCTGGGGTTGTTTTTCATTTGCCGGAATGGGAGATTTGATAAAAATAGATGGTATTATGAGAAAGGAGAATTACCGAGAAATTTTGGAAAATGACGTTTTACCGTCAAGCCTGCGATTAATCGGTAATAATTTTGAATCTATGCATGATAATGACCACACACGTCATTGTTATGTAAAAATTACCTTGAGGCGGAGAAAAATGAAAATATTTTGGCCGAACCTCAACCCCATTGAATTATTATGGGATGAACTCGATAGAAGAGTTAGAAAGGAATGTCCAACATCGAAGGAAAAACTTTGGAATATTTTACAAAAGGAATGGAAAAACATTACACCAGATGTAATAAGAAAATTAACAGAATGAATGCCCCAAATAATAAAAGCTGTAAAAGCCGCGAACGGTGGTTTCTTCGACGAAAAGAAAGTATAATTAATGTAATATATAAGTATATTAGGAATAAGTTTAATGAATTGTAATTTTAATTTTTATTATATAAGGAATCAATAAATAGTAATTTTTGTTCAATTTCGTTGATATTTTTTACTTTTTTTTTGTTGATGTTCCATACTTCCGTGAGCAGTAGTGTACATCGTTGGCCACTGAATTAAAACTATTGGGAGATTTTTATTTATACAGGGTTCTTGAAAAATGAAATAAAATATACGTGTTAGAATTCAGCCGCAACACAGTGTCTTCTTGAAAACAGGAACGTATTCGCAATGGGAAATAGCACTGAAAGATGAACAAACGAAAGTCGCTTAAATCAATTCATCAAAACCTGAGAGAGATGGGTTTAAACATATTAAGGCAAACTGTTCGAAGACGTTTGTACGAGGCCGAACCAAAGTGTAGGTAAAAAACTGGAATTGACGAAAAAGATAAAGAAAGCACTGTACAATTTTGGCAAACGATACCAACTAGAAGCCCATTTTTAATCTGATGTTTTTTCCAAATATTAAGAATCGCTTACGTGTTTCAATCGAGAAAACGATTTCCGTTCTGTATTCTCCTCAATTATGTTTTCTCCGTAAATGGCACAAATGGTTCTAATGGCTGCCTGTGCATTAACTCCTCTGTTGAACTCTAATAAAAGGATATGTTAGAAACGCTTGTTTTTCTCTACTCGTTTAATTGTTTTTGTCAATAAATAAAACAATCTTTGCACAAATTCGAAAACACAATTAAATAATAATACAATATTAAAATAACTTTGACATATGCATATATTTTTCAAGAAATTCTCATCCTAAAAAACAAAAACGCAACTGCATCAACCCGATACTTAAGTTGAACTGAAAATTAGTCTCCCTAAATGAAATTGGTTGTTTCTTTCTCTGAGATTATGCAAAAATGCGGTTAATACTGTTAAAATATATTTTAGCAATAAATATATATGGGTTATTATTGTAAATAAATAGATCATATAATTTTTTTGTAAAAAGTAAAGGCTTTTCCAATAGGGACTTGACAACCTTTAATTCAATTTGTGAACGCACCCTTTCACTAATCATCGAACTGTCACTGTCGATTTATTCAGTAAACTTAACATTTTCATCATGAACGAACAACGTCTGCAAATTATAAAAATTTACTACAGAAATTCGGAGTCGGTGACCGCTACTTTAAGAGCGTTAACTCCAATTTTCGGTCGTAATTCTCGCCCTAGTAGACAGGCAGTAACAAGTTTAGTACAAAAATTTGAGTCTACATATTCGTTGTGTGATGTTGCCGTGCCAGTGAGACAACGGGTTGGTCGAAGTGTCGAAAATATAGCTGCCGTTGAAACGTCCGTAGCAAATGATCCAAATCAGTCAATTCCACGGCGTTCACAAGAGTTGGGCATCGCCCAGACCACTTTATGGCGAATTTTGCGTAAAGATCTTGGTTTACACCCATACAAGATCAAGCTGACTCAAGAATTGAAGCCGATGGACCATTTGAAGCGACATACATACGTTCTCCGATTGGGCTCTGGAAAAGATGCGCCAAGATGGTCAATTTCATCGCAAAATCATTTTCAGTGACGAAGCTCATTTTTGGCTCAATGGATTCGTCAATAAGCAAAATATGCGTTATTGGTCGGGTGAAAATCCACATGTGCTTCATGAAACACCACATCATCCACAAAAAATAACTGTTTGGTGCGGTTTGCATGCCGGCGGCGTCATAGGGCCATATTTTTTCGTCGAAGATAGTGATCGTCACATTACTGTGAATGGTAATCGTTATCGCGCCATGATTACCGATTATTTTTGGCCCGAATTGGAAGATATGGACTTGAACAACATGTGGTTTCAGCAGAACGGTGCCACAAGCCACGCAGCACACGTTACAATCGATTTATTGAAGAGTAAGTCTGATGAGCGTGTTATCTCAAGAAATGGACCAGACGATTGGCCGCCTCGTTCGTGCGATTTAACGCCTCTAGACTTTTTCTTTGGGGCTACGTCAAGTCATTGGTCTATGCCAACAAGCCGACAACGTTGGAAGAGCTCAGAGCCAACATTGAACGCGAAATAGCAGCCGTTTCGGCCGAATTGTGTGGCCGAGTCATCGAAAATTGGGTCCAACGAATCGACCGCTGCAAACGTACCCGCGGTGGCCATATGAACGAAGTCGAGTTCCATTCATAAATGTTTTGATTGTACTTTAACCCGATAATAAAGTTTTTGAAATATCTCAAATGGTCTGCATTTTATTTTGAAAAAAATTTGTCAAGTCCTTATTGGAAAACCCTTTATAAGAGTTATTAATTGATTTTGGTAAAGAAGAATTTGTAGTCATTGTTTACGATTAAAATGTGTAATTACGCGATTTTTATTTTATTTCAGTTAGCTTTATCCATTGAAACTATCATTTTTGCCCTACCTCTAACCACCACTTAAAATATGGTGGCTTCCTCTCATGTAATATTAAAGATATTGAGTCGGATGTTTTTGTCAACATTTTACAAATGACGTCCTTAGGACAAATTCTCAAACTCAAAAACTAATTCTCAAAAAGAGGCTTGTAAATTTATGAAAGCGACCTTATGATACATGTAATTTAAGATTTCTAGACAGGACCCCATTAATTATTTACCGTGTTTTATTATCCATAAGATACTTTCCTCAGGGTAGGCATCGCATGTTTGTAACTTGCGACTCTCTTTCAGCTCTATCTTATCCTCTATTTCTTAGCGAACCATAACGCCAAACACCCCCCGTTTATAACTCTCACACCCCGTCGTCCTCCACCTTGCTCTCCTCTCCGAGGCCGCAAAACAGTTACGTAAATAAAACTTTGCAACAAACCGCTAACGAAAAATAATTCCGCCAGTTTTCTTGTATGCATTTTCTAGTAAGCTGTATATATTCATGGGATGTATTCGCATCATTTATGTATCACCTCTTAGTCATACTACACAAACGAAAAAAAAATTAAAGTCTCCCACGTAACTCCTCCCCTTTACACCCGGCGCGCCCCACTATTCCATTTAGTACGATAAAGTTTATTACGCGTTTATATTGGAAAGATACAAACTCGCGTAATATCCTCCTAAAAATAATATTAAAAGAACAATATTTCTGGCGACAATGCACGGGGTTTTTCATTGCTATCAAGCAGATTTCCTCAGTATTACTTTATTAAAGTCCCTATTACTTATTTCGTAATTAGACGAGCTTATAATATAATTACGTATCCAGATGTTGCCTGCAAACATAAATTGCAATGAATGTGCAGTAGAAAACGGAACGAAAATCTAAAAAATTTTGAGACATTATATTTACTATTGATCCGTCCTCGCAAATAGACAACGTATGAGATACATAGGGCAAATTGGCAATGGAAAATCTAGATATTACCTCTTATAGCACACCCATATAATGTTTCATTGTTGCTTCAAATTTTGAAAGTTGATCGTAATCAGATGGGAAGTTATGAAACAGTCTACCTTACTTTTTTAATCGATTAAACTTTTGATATTAAATATTTATTTAAATTAGTATGTCCTACGTGTGTTAACTTCTTAATATTTATTCCTTGCCAGTCGTATTGATTCATGATTTAATTTTGATTTTTATTGTTATATATTAACGATTACACTAAAATGTTTCTAGGTCTTACGATTCATCAGTAGATATTTCACGATCAGTAAGTGCAAGTATTTTAAACACCGAACATTTTCTAAATTAATATTTGAAAGATAAATTTGTGACTGTATTTATCATTATTTTATCAGTAACCATGTACCAAGTGTACCGGAAAGTCATTACCGGTTTTTCTAACAGATGTCGCTACGTTTAAGTATACAATGTTATGATTTGACACATTTTCATTTCATTTTATTCTACTGACATCAAGCTTCGCAGCTATACACGTTATATTTTACGAAAGTAACACTACCATCGATTTATACTTCTTTAAAAAATGTCGAGTTTCGTGCTTGAAAAACTGCATTTGCGGCACGCATTACTTTTCTTATTTAATCAAAAGAAGAAGACTGTTTTGGTCGCAAGACAATACTCTGTGTTTGGTGGGACCAGAGTGGTGTGGTGTATTAGGAACTGTTGAAACCTAATGAAACAGTTAATCCTGATCACTACCGACAACAAATTATCAATTTGAACCATGCATTTATAGAGACACATCCAGAATGCACCCGAAGACACGGTAAAGTGATTTTACCGGTCAAGGAAGCATTGAAAGCACTTGGATGTGACATAAAATCACACCCGCCGTATTCTCCAGATCTTGCCCCGTCCGACTATCACTTTTTCGCATCAATTTTTCCATTTTCTTGAAAATTATGTAGTTTTCTTACGAAAAAATCGGTAATAACTTTCCGGTACACCTGGTAAACACCCTCCTTATATATATATATATATATATATACGTCCACATCCACATAGTATTCTATAAACGCAATGTTTCGTTAGAATCTACCTGTTCGTAATCATGGTTTTTGTAGTTATTTATGATCTTCAACCTGTGTTATCCGATTCTTTGCTTGTGACAACACTTTTTCTGTGTGGCCATTTAATTTTAGGATATTGGTTACGACTTCAAGCTCGTACATATGCGTGCTTTGTCGTATTATCATCTGGTTACTCCAATTTTAATATTGTGAAAGTGATTGGAGTCGAAGTGCAATTATTGTATGTGTTGGCTTTGTTTACACACGGGTCTTGAGTGTACCATCTGTGTTATTACTTATATACCGGTATATCCGGGAAAAAGTTAGAACAGCTATAAAAATAATGAATACAGACAGGTCGATTCCAACTAAAACAAAGCCTGACAACGAGAAGAACGAAAAATTGTGTTTATAAAATATCATGTGGATGTGAACGACTACTTATAGAAGAGACCCACAGGCCCCTCAATGTTAGAATCAATGAACACCAATAAATAAATCACGCCTGGTTTAACATGCTTGAGAAGGACATAGGATTGCATGGAACGAAGCTACAGTCCTGGCGAAAGAAGAACATTGCACTAAACGGAAGCTTTCATGAACACAACAACAAATGCCATAGATACACAAAGCCTTAATATTAAAAATGTTGGGCTTCCTATGATTCGAAAAAATGTCAGCCATAATCACGAGAGAGGCAGAATAAAAAACTCAAGAACTTCAAGCCGATAGTACTACGTATGCACGAAAGTAGTGTAGTGTACCTGTACTGACTGAGTGAGCCTTTAATTCTAGTGCTTCCCTTAAAGAAATTTTGAATTCGAAAGTCTCAAATTTAAATAATGGTATTTTATATTTTCTAGATATAAACAATGCAATAAAACACTAAGTAATGTACTTTTTTTACCAGTTTTAAAATACTGAACACCATGTATGTGCGTGGTAATTTTTTACGATGAATTTGGGAAAATATGGAAATCGATTTGCAGCAATCAGTGTTTTGCGTCTACGAACGGAGTTATTAAAACAAATATATTTTGTTTTTCGGGTATTTGTACCAGCACTTCAAGCGCCTGCACATGTAAAACTCATTCAAAGTAAAAATTCAATTGTTTTCGTGATTAAAAAGCTTTTTTTTAATTTCCTTTCATCTCTGGAATCATTTTATTATTTATACACCAACAGCTACTTGCATGTATTAATTAAACTATTTATGAAATTCCTTTCATACAAACTTATCAAATATTAAGAAAAAAAAAAAAAATAAAAGCCGTAAAACTACAATCGTATTCCAACGTGACTTCTGTTTTCGAAAGTAAAACGTGCATTAAAGCCCTTGAAATCGTTTCTTGAAATTTTGTTTGACTTTAGTGTTTGTGACAGTACTTAACGCCCTCCTATAGGACTTAAAGAAGAAGAGAACGTATAAATCCGAGGGATAAGGGACAGTTTTGTAATACGATTTTCAGGCAAGCAAGTATAATTCCACTGCAGATTGCTGTTTAATTGAATTATATCTGACGACACATTGAAATTTCTCCATCCAAATACTCCAGGGTATCGCCACATAGCACCGTTGCATGTGAAATATTCAACGGGGGAGAAAATACAATATTAGACACGTTTTGCAATCTTGTCCAAACTGATATTTAAATTTGTTATTCACTGTCAAATGGAAATCCCCTGAATAATAAATAAATTGACAGACGTGAATATGAACAAGTCAAAGGAATTGATTAAAGAATATACGAAAATTTCGGCTTGATTTTTCTTTCTTCTTTTCTAGCCTCGTTTTCCCGTTCTTTTCGAGTTTTCGAATAGAAAATCGACGCTAAATTGTTTTATTAATGGATTAGGTTAAAGGGATATTCGAAACAATTTTGAGAACTTTTCGAAACTTCGCCAAGAATTCCCGAGGTCGGAGGGTCGGCGAATGAAAACGGGATAAATTCATTTTTGTTGTATTAAATTCTGTTAATGAAAAGGAATTCTTTGGAAACGGAACGATTCTTATTCAATCTTTGTTTTACAAAGGAGGTATTTTTGTTGTCCGACACGAATAATTCGAACGATTTTTTGTTGTCTTCGTAAAGGAGATATTTTTCTATTACGCATGTTATTAAATCTTTGAATACATCGAACTTGAATTAATGAAATTTCAACAGAGAAGAAAATGCAGACGCCATAATACTTGATAAACTTATATATTACTTTTGGTGATTAAAACTTGACACAAGAGGGCATTAGAGAAGGAAGGCTTTCTGGTATGAAGTGAAAATAATGTTTCCTTCTCAAAGAAAGGACGTTAATAGTACTCTATTGTCCAACTGGCCAAATTGCTTCCAGAGAAAATATATAAAAACAGAGAATGCAATTAATCCAAAAATCCTTCATTTAAGCTGCTCACTAAAGTCGTCATTTCACTACGTTGGTACATATTTTTTTAACATCTCCAATTTGAATTTAAAATGTTAAATACTTGTACTTTTAGATCATTTCCTCTCATACAGTCAACGGTAACTGGGTTATGAATAACTCTAACATCATTTTGGTGAATATCAACGTTCTACTTTTTTTGTATTTTTCCCATAGAAGAAATAATTAAATGCAATCATTTTTGTGTAATTAGCTATGCTAATAAATGCTAAATCTACAAATTCGCATTCCACAATTGTTCTAAATGCTTTGACAATTATGATGTACATATATGACTATGAGACTTAGTTGTCAACAAGCCATGGAGCGTTACACACCTCAAGAACGTGGAATTATAGTCACTGCTTATTAATCAAATTTTCAGTCTGTTGTTTTAGGGCATCGTCAAATTCGTCGTCGTTTTCCTCGTCGTCGTGTTCCATGTGCTCAAACAATTAAGGGATTGGTTGGACGCCTCGTACAAACTGGGTCCACTACAGATGCCGCAAGAAATGGCCGGCCTCGTATTGCCTCGTTCGACCGAGAACATCGCAGCTATTGCCGACGACGTCAGAAAGAATCCACAAACATCAACGAGACGACAATTAGACATCAGCAGACATTCGTTGCGACGAATTTTGGTGAAAGATTTGAAAACATTCCCCTACAAAGAGCAAACTGTTCAGGAATTGCTGCCGGCTGACCATCTAACAAGGTTAACTTATTGCCATACCCTGTTAAACTTGGTGCAAGAAGAGGATGATTTCGTATCAAAAATCATAATGAGCGACGAAGCCCATTTCCACTTAAGTGGTTATGTTAACAAAATTTACGTTTCTAGGTCAGGGAGAATCAACATGAAATGCATGAAGAATCATTGCATCCCCTCAAATTGACTGTTTGGTGAAGCATTTGTCGTGAAAACGTGATTGGCCCTTATTTTTTTTGAAGACGCCGATGGCACTACTGTAACCGTAAATGGTGAGCGTTACAGACAGATGCTAAACGAGTTTTTTTGCCGCAAGTTGCTGCATTGGGTCTCGATCATTCTTGGTTTCAACAGGACGGAGTAATTGCTCACACACCTCGGGCAACTATGGAGATTTTGAGACAAAAATTTCCAGGTCCCGTTTTGGAGATTTGAACTGTCCAGATCGCCAAATCTAACAGCACCAGACTTCTTCCTTTGGGGCTTTTTAAAAATCTCGCGTTTACCACAACAAACCTCGAACCTTGCAAATCTTTAAAGCTAACATTAAAGAAGAAATCGCCAATTTTGAACCAGATGTTTTGCGAACAACAATTCAAAATGCCGTAAAACGAGTGCAATTATGCACCAAGTCGGGAGGTGGCCATTTGAGCGATATAATTTTTTCCAATTAATGTAATCAATTTTATACTTTCGAATAAACTTTTATGAAAACAGAGCTCTTTTTTTTTCATTTATAACAAAATGGCAGCCAGTTCAAGTTATGACATTACTTGCGTTACCCGTTATAATACACCAACTGGACTTTAGTTTATATTTACAAAGTTTATTACATCTGAATGATGACTAATAAAATCAATTTTAGTTTGGCGATACAAAATAGGAAAGTATCTACTCAAAAACTTTGGAAAAATTTAATAAAATAAAAATCAGTTGACAGTCAAGTATTTAGAGCATATCCTTTCGTTTACGCGAGATAAATTTTAATGAGTCTCCCAAAATTTAAAGTTAATAATGAACATTAATGTTTATTACGGAGATATCTGCGATTATGAATTAAAAAGGTAAATAATGAATCTTGATTAACTACGCAGTTGTTGGGAAAAATTTTTATTATTTTTATTTAATTTTACATATTTTCTGTACAAATTATATCTAAAATAAACAAACAACATTCTAGAACAGTTAATGGCTTCAAGAATACTTATATCTTTAACTGTTCTTTTACAAAAACTATATAATTAATAAATTATCTACAAAATTCTACATCTATTGTTTATATTTAAGTTTTTTTGAGTTCTCTTTTCCTCTTATTGCGAGAAATCTCGTTGTAACCACAAAACAATTCCACCACTTATATTAAATGTTTCTTGTTCAAAACATTGAATAATCCAATCAACCATGGCTGCTCAATTTTCCAATTCCGCATAAAACACTATTGTTTGGAAGTGCTCCAGCTTTGACTGCTATGTTACCAAAGAACTATTACATGTTATTAAACTACTATGCTATTAAAGAACTACTATGTTATTAAAGAACACTATGGAGAGTGAGAAAAACCGGTCGAGCAAATTTCAAAAAGCAAATGTAGGACAACCTCTAAAATACACTTCTAAATAGCAGCATGTCTATCGTTAGTAATATATGGACAGGTTTTCTCAATCGTTTTTCCTAAATCGAAATCCAGAAACGATATTTTTCGGATGCAATTCGTGTCAGTCAACTGATATCTATTTGAGTTGATTAAACACATAATAACTTAAAAATGAATAGCCTCCAGCTTCTGCACGAAGAGTTATAACTTTGTCATGATTTTCTGAACTTAATATTGGCGTAAAAGTATTTTTCATCCTCTTGATGAGGCAAACTTCGTAAGGTAGATGCGGTAGTACAATACATGGATGGGTATAATTGTCCTCTCAAAGGGAAGCCCAGAAACAATTCACATGTCCTTTTGAGTCAATTTGATATACAATAACTTAAACCAATAGCTTCCAGCTTTTACAGTAGATACATTTCTGTCACGATATTCTGAACTTGATGTTTTGGCATGACGTACCTTTCATAATGCGAAGGAGTAAATTTCGTAGATGCAGAAGAATCTTTAGAATATCAGTTTTTATATTGCGAGCAATATATAGACGAGTACAATCGTCTTTTCGAACCGAAGACCCGAAACGATATTTTGGTGATACAATTTCACAACTTATGTTCTTTTGGGTTCACTGGACGTATAATAATTTAAATTAATAGTCGCTAGCTTCTGTTCTTCTCTTTTGTCATGGTTTTCCTGAACTTGATATTGGCATAAAATAATTTTTCATCTTTTTGAAGGAGCAAACTTTGTAAGATAGATGCGGAATAATTCCTAAACTAGCAGCTTTTGTGCTGTTGGCAATATAAAGACAAGTATTATCCATAGCAAATGATATTTGTCTCCTTCCATCAGAAAGACAATAACTTATGTAAGTGCCGGGTCACTCATCATTTCAATACGCAATGGAAACTATTGATACTGCTAGTAAACTAAATGGTAGATAAGCAAAAAAGTCATTCCTAATACGACACTATAAACACGTATTTAAATTTTTTTAGGCAATGAATGATCGATCGACTCTTTTATAATATGTTTGAATCCACGTACATAGTTCCCACTGAAATTAGATATTTGTCTAGAATATGAAGTACTGACATCAACATATTCTTCCCATAAGCGAAAGATATTTCTCCAAATTTTATTCTTTCCGACTGGGTTCTACCGATTGACTGCGAACCTCGCTTGAAGTTGAGCAAAAGGCTATGAAGTACAAACCCTATTTTTTTATATTGAACACTCGATTCCTTTTAGACGTCAAAGTTCCGTAAATTGAAAAATCCAAAATTAATATTTATTAGACAGAGCTAAGCATTTAAACAAGGATTTTTTTGAATGCACGTGTTTTGCAAATGTGAGCTTTAAAAATGCATTTTCGGTACGTTTTATTGTTGAAGAAATGGGAAGAAGACAATCCCTCAAAGTGAAATGTGTACTATGTAAGAAACTAGTTTGCTCCAGTAATGTCAACAATGGCTACTGGTGTTAATCAACGACTGACGATGACCAAATCTTCACTGCAATTACAGTCAATCACCGTTTAATAGAAAGCAAGATGTTTTTAAGTCGATCATTCGACGGTTGCAAATAGATTAGGAAGGCTTGACCAGATGAAAAATGTGGATATTTAGATTGTCCATGAATTATCTAAAAGAAGTATCTTGAACTGGATATTAATATCTCAACCTCTGCTAAAATGACAACTCTGGAGCCATTTCTGAAACGAGTGGGTGGTTCGCATAATATTAAACGCAAACGTCCATAGTATGCTCTGAGTGATTCCTCGTAATTGGTTACCAAAGCAAATTTAAATCCTGAAAAAGTTTTGTTAAGTATTCGGTAGAATTAGAAAGGCTTGGGCTTGGCGTTTTATACGCTATTCTTATATAATCAACCAATCAATTGTTTCAGTTTATAAAAGTTACCCCAAAGGAGAAATGAAAGTGGCCTACACTATTTTGGTGACTAAGCAAAAATCAACGAAATTTACGTTGGAAGTTTTGTAATGTCCATATTTGCCGAATCTGAACTGTAAAATATACTGAATCAAATGTTTTACCAACCAAATGATTTTAAATGGAGAACTTTAAAACATACTTGGATTTTTTCGGCAATAAATTGCAAATTTTCAATACACAAGTACAGTATTATGACTCTCCCTGGTAAAAACTAATGAAGCACAATAGATAATACATACTTGGTGATATACATGACTGCATGCTCTGAATTTCTACATATTTTATTTTAAGCCAAAGAAAAATTCGACAATACAATAGTTATATAGGGTAGAGCCTGCTAATGCCCCATGTAATTAATATTAAATTACTGGTAGATGTTAAAAAATGCACTCGTTGCTATTAACCATTCCTGAAAGTTAAAAATGTGTGATTTCGCAACTTTAGTTGTAATTAAGACTAGATGGTGATAATGTTAATAAATTATGTAATAAAAATGATTAAAATGCAACCGCAACGTTGGATTTATATTTTTTCTTTAAACTGATATATTTAAACTACTTGGTCGGCCAAAAGGAAGAGTCGAAGTGGTTTTTTACGAAAACACTATTTAGGTGACCTAAAAAAATTTACTAGATTTTTATCTGCTTCTGGGCTTCCGGGCTGGAACCGCGTCACTGGTAAAACTGCCGACGTTTCGTACTCACTCATACCAGTGACGTGAAACTGAGTTTCAGTGCGACAGACAGTAGCAGTAGTTGTGCCCTCAAGATGTTCCATATGAGTGGGTACGAAACGTCGGCAGTTATACCAGTGACGCGGTTCCAGCTTGGAAGCCCAGAAGCAGATATTATGGACCATGATCGCGGAAGTCTACGTACCAAATTGACTAGATTTTTATTGAAAGTTAAGTAATATCCATCATATTTACCGTATCTGGTTATCATAAGTACTTTATAATGTACTGAATCGAATCTTTTATCAACTAAATGATTTTATAAAGTGAAGATGTTAAAATGTACTGACTACAAATCGCAAAGCTGAGAGTACATATTATGTAATCACCTAGTAAAAACTAATAAAGCAAAATAGATAATACATACTTAAATATACAAATGATTTAATAGTCTGTCTGTATTTCATGTTAAAGCAAAGAAATCCCGGAATCTATTCTACAATACAATGGGTGTATGAGGTATAGCCTAGTAATGCCCTATGTAATTGGTGTTGAACTGTTGGGGAATGTCAGATTAATTGTTATTGGCCTTTCTTTAAAATTAAAGATGTATGACTTCATGGTCTTATATAAATTATAATTAGGCTGGGACAGTGCTAATATGAATAGAGATGCCAATTTCGAGACGCACTCCACTCCCACCCGACTTGCAGTTTCCACAATTCCGTCTACGATATTGCATATTAGTTTGCATATTGAGAGTGACGCGTATTTGTTTTGTTATATATAATAATAAGCATTGTCCGATCAATCTATTCTAAACGGCCGTTGTTCGACCAAACAAATAAATTAAATGGATATTCTGATTTCATTTATAATGGTCCAAAAATTAATTGTACAGTTTGCGATGTCTTTCTAATGCGCTAGACAAAAAACCACTGAGAACGACATGTGAAGGGTACAAAGCACGTCAAAATAAACTGGCGTTAAATCGAATTTTTATTTCATTTATGTGTAAAGAATTTATGTAATCTACAGTTTACTTTTTATCCCATGGATCATTTTGTTCGTTCTAGAATAAATACGCGAAATATCCGTTACCTAATTAGACAGCTTTATTAAATTTTCTATCATCCATCTGTAAACGTATTGAACATAGGATTAAATCCGAATTGAAAAATAAGAAATTGTGGTTAGGTGTGGACGAGATAACAGATCGTACAAAAAATTCTATTAATGTTATGGTACGTACAATGGAACTACTTCAATCGTCATCTCCAATTTTACTAGCTCCCAGAAGAGTACAACAATGTATAGCCGAAGTTATTTAAAATTTATTGTTAAATACATTGGAAATTTTGAACTTTCAACAAACCAAGTGATGGTTTTGCAAACATGGCTTTCTCTAGGCCGGTCTTTTAAAAAACACTGTCATAATTTGTTACATGTTACATGTAAAAATTCATGCTTTCAATCTTTTGCCAAAAAACTATTCAATTGTGTTATCCTGAGGTGGATGCTTTAAAAGCGCATACAAAAGCAGTGTTTGTCAAATTACCGAAACTGTATTCCGGTGTCCCTGAACCACCAGAGCAGATTCTTGCACGTTGGAGAAGACGGTTACAGGCAACGTTTAACTATTACAAATATTTTGAGGATATACATATGCAGCTATCAAGTAAGGCAGCCAAAATTTAAAATTAGTCAGGTTGAAATAGACTTTAAAACTATTCAAACAATCACTTCGGATTAGTGAAGGCATTAGAAAAATTAGATTAGTGGACTACGTCAATGTCGTGAAAGAAGTACAACTATGCACAATAGAAGACGCATAAAACTCTTGTGTTTTACGGAAGTTTGAAAGTGTTTTAGGATTCATATTTTGCACAGTAAGACAAATTTGTGAAGGTGTGTCTACAGATTCGTTATGTTGTTCTAAAGATTATTTAAATTATGCAATGATAAACACATATTTCCCACACCGCGCTCGGTTTGGTGAAGTAGCTGTGGTAACACACCTAACGTTGTAAATATTTAACAGATGTTATCCACTTTTGGACTTTGTTTTATAAATTTGCAACTTATTATTTCCTTCATGTACATACTACAAAGTGCACGCCTATGACGCGCGTATCAATTAGGCTTTTCTATTAATAAAGTAATTAATGTAATAAAAGCAGTTCAAATGTGCTTAGAAAAACGGATTTAACCTTTTTTTAAACTGATATATTTAAACTACTTACCGAGCCTCTTACATGACCAAACAAACGAAGTCTATATCAAAAAGGGTACGTACCTGCAACAAGAGAATATATAATTAATAAAGCAATGATTTAAAATCGTATAGTCATTGAACTAAAACTTATAGTTAGGCTTAAAGTAGGAGTTAAATTATCAAACGGCAAAACCATCCATTAAGAACTTACAACCAACTGTGAAAGGGACTATCTTTATCACTTTCTTATCCATTAACTCTCCATATGACTTTAAAGCCATGAGAATTTAATGTAATAGACGATTAGTATTATGTTCTGGTTCAATAGGTTCCAATCGTAACAACAGACTATCCAACCGAAGAATTTTACGCTCTCAGTCTTCTAATAAAGACATTTTCATCTCTTTTTTTCTTCCCGACCATTTTAATTCCCCCCTCCCCTCGGTACCTTTTTTTCTCTTCAATTTTCATAAAACTAATGAAGTAAAAACCGGAATCCTTGTTGATGTTGCATTGCATAAAACGTGTAGAAATGTGTACGGACTTCCTGTCAGAATATATACATTTCGATGTACATATTTACAAGACGCACAGCGAAGGAAATATAATATAAAGAAGGGAAATTGTATAAGTGTTAAAACCCTTGTCAAATTGACAAGTCACCAAAAAGATTACTAAAGTTTGTGTGTTTGCAATATATTTAGCATTGCTTGACAAATTGTCCGTAATGTAGATCAATTTTATTTGAAATTATAATTGGAGGAATAGAAAGTGGGGCAGGTATTTAAAAAAATACGTGTAACGGATTGCTAATGGTCTACAAGGCGCTGTGGAATAATACTTAAAGATACCCATCTTTATCGATGCTGTTTCAAGTGTATAGAGATACTTGTTTAATGTTAAGACAGCATGTAACAGTATTTAAGCCGGTACAAAACAAGTTTTGTATATATGCATTATGTAATATTTAAAAAGTGAACGTATTTACATTATAGAAACGACATTTATTGAAATAGCACATCAAATATTTAAATCCTACATGACTTAGATCCAGAATGCGATAAGAATGTCATATATGTCCGAAAAACAATAAATAATTTCTATATTAAAGCATAAAGTATGTAACATATTTGATTTCATTTTTAGGCATGCATACATTGAATTACAAAAGTCATGGTACATCACACATGTTTACCTAACAATTTGATAATTTGTTTCTACAATTAATCGCGTAAGGTTAATATAACTCCTTTCCACAATAATTTTCGTATTCTCTAAGTTCAGCAGCTGCTGACTTGACAAATTATTTGTCGAAATACATAGATAAATTGTGTAAAGTTCTCAGTATTCTCATGCGGCCTGCATTAAGCCTATTGACTGTTCTTCGGACACTAATAGAAGGAATACCGAAGAAATCATTAGATGAAATGCGAATTAGATGATTAGGTTGAAACGAAAAATTTTTGAAAAAAATCGTATCGTACGGGCATCGCAGGAAACTTTTCAAGTCATGTACGAGACAGATACCAGGAGATACGAACAAGTTCATTTAGACCTATTTCATAAAGGAGTTACTTCAGATTTTTAATTAATACTCATAAAAGCGTGCCCTTATACGAGGGTAGCCGTTTATATTTCGGGAACAGCAAACGAAAAAATTTTTTATTATCGAAAATAGTTTTATTGCTTTTCAAAATATTCTCCTTGACAATCCATGCACTTTTGCATTCGTTTAAATCAATCCGTAAAGCATTGCTGCCACTGTGAAGGCGGTATCTCCAAAATATCAGTTTTGAATGCCTCAACTGCCTCTTCGGGCGTGGAAAACCGTTGACCACGAAGTTTATTCTTCACGTGTGGGAATGCAAAGAAATCACAGGGTGCCAGTTCGTAGCTGTACGGCGGACGGCTCATCAATTCAATGTCTTGCCCGGTCAAATATTCAATTGATTGAACCGACCTGTGAGAGCTCACATTGTCATGGTGGAGAATGATCTGCCGTTTTCGGTTTGTTTTCCATATTTCTTCAAAAAGTTTTGGCAAACAAATAGTTGTGCACCATTCGGAATTGACCGTTCTACAACTCTCTAAAGGCACGGTTGCGACGTGACCGGTTTTTCCGAAAAAACAGGCGACCATTTGTTTCGATGTGATTCGAACGCGAACAATTTTTGTTGGTTTTGACTAACCTTAGAATACCCACACAGTCGACTGCTACTATCGGGCTCATACGTATAGATTCAAGATTCATCACCTGTGCCGACTTTATAAATGTTCTTTGCAGCACCGCCATTGTATTTTTTTGTGCATTTCTTGGCACCAATCGACGCGAGTTCTTTTTTGAACGGTTGTCAAATTATGTGCTACCCAATGTGAATATAGCTTTTTAACGGCTAAATGTTCATGCAGGATCTTATGCACGCTGGTGTGTGGTATGTCACATAATGGTCTTGCATTATCAATCCAGACACTGCATTAATGTTTTCCAACACGACAACATTTGTGGGACGTCCTTCACGAAATTTATCGTCCAAAGAACGCCGTCCAAGTTTGAATTCACTATAAAAATACTGTAGTTTTCGATGGTGCTTCACCACCATGTAAAGAATTCAGCTCGTCGATGCACTCTTGTTGAAATGATCAACGCCGAAATTTATAAAAAATAATTGCACGAAAATGTTCGGGAGTTAATTCCGTTTTTTCGTTGACATAAAGTTTTCAAGTTACTGTCAACAATAGAAATAGCGACCGGATAATAAAACTGTCAAGGAAATATATTGTCAAAAATGACAAACTTCACGGTGCAATCATAAGATCGGAGGCAACACTAACAATGTTGTCAGTTCCCGAAACATAAACGGCTACCCTCGTACTAACATATTAGAGATAATTAAAAAGTTCCAGGAAAGAAATCTGTCATGAATACAAATTTAATATTTTTGTCTCAAATGGAAGAATGATGATTTGAATAAAAAAATACGTAACTGAAATTGGAACTTTCAATATAATAATTGATTGGCTTCAGATATAAATTCAGAACTATATATACTTGAAAATTTTAGGGAAGTTACACATAAATTCTTCGACATATACTAGTAGACGGATCGTATATTTTTAGACGAGATAATGACTCTAAACACACTGCAAAAGTGGTAGAAGAACCGTTAATATTTGATGTCGAAAAAATAACTTCATACACCTTCGGGATCGTCCGATGTGAATTTGATCGAACATTTATGAGATGAGATAGAATGAAATGTTGGCCATCGAGATATAGAAAATAAAGAACAATTTAAGGCGATGGAATAGCAAAAATAAAAGGCATCGGAGAACAAGTAACTCAAAAGTTGATAGAAATTAAGTGCCCTTTTTACTTTTAAATTTATAGTGTGAAGCTTGGAGTAGGGAAAACGCAGGGTTAGTAGACAACCAACCAAAATATTTTTTAATTGGGCTAAATGTACTGTGGGTATCACAAAAAAGGTTTACGATGTACACAAAAATATATACTTTATACACAATCTTGCTATTAAGACCACTCTACATGAATTCGGCAGATATATTTTTATATATTTATTAAATAGAATTTCGAATTAATTTATAAGATAACTATTCTAATAATACCATATTATAAATGTATATAAATATATGTTTTTGTGTAAATACAATGATTTAATTGTTTAATTAAATTTTGTTGTTATTGTTAGATTACGTGTAGATAATAGGCAATAATGTCAGGAAATAAAATATTTTCTTCCACAAAACCTATTCCTGATTTAATTTCTACCAGACTTCTGACTCTGCGCTCGTACAACTGATCACAAGCCATAATCGTTAATGTCAAAGATATTTAAATAGATCATTAGATACATAAAAGATTTCCATTATCGATTTTACAAATTATATTATATCTATAGTCATAATCAGTACTGCTATTATATAATCGATATAATTATAAATATTGTATTATGCTTATTATTATCAACAATCAGCTGGTCCGCAACGATCGTTTCAACTTAAAAAAAATAAAGAGAATATTAATAAACGACCAGGAATATTTTTTAAGTGCGATTTGTTTCGTTTCCTTGTTTTCACATGAGTTGATATAAGTAAAGTCTCTTCGCCAGCACGAAAAATTAAAAACTTTGAACGTCTGGAAGCCGAAATTTGGAAAAATCATTAAATTGTTTGATTTTATCAAATTTCTACTTTCAGATGTGTAAAGTTTTTAATTCTTCACTTTTCTTACATACGTTGTCTTTTAAATTTTGCATATAAAACTGGAATGAAACATTGATCAATAAGGTTGATATATAACCCCTTTCCACAATTAACTATTTGTAAATTCTGTATACGCATTTCGACAACCAAGTTGTCATCATCAGCAGATAATTTCAAAGTGTCGCACCTGGTAAAACACGGCGAAAAAATTGTACGAAAAATAAACTCCGTACGCGATCCGCACCGTTGAAAACCAAGATGTGCACATCTTGGTTTTCGTACAATTTTTTCGCCGTGTTTTACCAGGTGCGACACTTTGAAATTATCTGCTGATGATGACAACTTGGTTGTCGAAATGCGTATACAGAATTTACAAATAGTTAATTGTGGAAAGGGGTTATATATCAACCTTATTGATCAAGTCAATCAACCACAGGCTCCATCAAATTCAACTGGAATGAAACAGTAGATAGCCTTTAAAGATTTTATTGTTTTTTCGGAGTATCCTCCAGGAAGTTCAACGCACTTTTGCATGCGCTCGAACCAACTCTGAAAGCAGTTGTTCCACTCGTTTATTGGTACAGTCAAAATTGCATTTTTGAAGGCATAGATTGCTCCTTCTGACGACTGGAACCTTTGACAACGCAGTCTGTTCTTGATTTTCGGAAAGGTACGGAGGATGGTCCAACAATAAGAAATTTTTTTGCGTTAAAAATTCAGTTGATAAGATAATTCGTCGTTCGGGGTTGGTTTTTCGAAGCTCAGCGATGCCTTGTGGTAAGCAAATGGTTGTATACAAATCGGCAGAAACAGTTCCTTGATCTTGTTGAAGAATTGTCATAATACATGTCTTATTACGAGAACAGATAAAAATGTAATTAATATAAATTTATAACTTGATGTGCTCTATAGAACGTAGATCTGTAAACTGGAAAAGATATTTTAGCGCCCAACGTAGAACCAAAATGAAAATGAATGAAAAAAGAATAGCTGCAAGATAAATATAAAAAGAACTATTGCAAGCGTAATAAGTTAAATAATGAAACTTAAATGACCAATAATGGACACCCTTACACACTCATGGTAGCAAAAAAATAGGATATTACAGCAAATTCTCTTGCGAAAGTAAAATCGAATTAACGAAACCTGTAAACCTGTAAAACCGGGAAATTTCGTTTCGCTTTTGTCGACCGACCCCCCGAAGATTGAATTTAATTGTCCAGATTGAATAACCCATATAAAAGAAGTCGGATTTGTAAGCCATCAAATTAATCAATCAATGAAATTAAATGTTCAATCTTTTTTTCTTTTATCTTTTGCTATTTACATATTTTTGTAATAATTGAATTCATTATAGAATTGTATTTATCCACGTTCATAAGTGAAATATCAATTGTGTCGTTACACATCCGTACCGTTTATTTACAGGAACTGAGCCGACTATGGAGTTACTAATTACGTTATTAATTGCCACAATCCGATTATTCCAATCTATACAATTACACTTAATATTACAGGATGGATGTACAATATATCAATACGGTGTATCTCTTTTTAAACCTTTATTCAAGTAATATCGAGTATTCGATCCTGATTTTCGAAGTTGAATTATTTTGTTAAGAGGGTAGCCGTTTATATTTCGGGAACTGGCAACACTGTTAGTGTTTCCTCCGATCTGATGATTGCATCGAATTTGTCATTTTTGACAATATATTTCCCTTGACAGTTTTATTATCCGGCCGCTATTTCTATTGTTGACAGTAACGAAAATTATATCGCAGCGAAAAAATGGATTTTCTCAACAAGAGTGCATCGACGAGCTGAATTCTTTATATGTAGTAACACCAGCGTGCATAAGATCCTGCACGAACATTTAGCCGTTAAGAAGCTATGTATGTTCACGTTGGGTACCAAGTAATTTGACAACCGCTCAAAAAAGGACGTCGATTGGTGCCAAGAAATGCACAAAAAATACAATGTTGGTGCTTCAAAGAACATTCATAAAGTCGTCACAGGTGATTAACTATGGATCTATGTATATGTATGAGCCTGATACTAAACAGCAGTCGACTGTGTTGGTATTCCAAGATGAGGCAAAACCAACAAAAGTTGTTCGCGCTCAAATCACATCAAAACAAATGGTCGCCTGTTTTTTCGGAAAAACCGGTCACGTTGCAACCGTGCCTTTAGAAAGTTGTAGAACGGTCAATTCCGAATGGCACACAGCCATTTGTTTGCCAAAGGTTTTTGAAGAAATAAGGAAAACAAACCGAAAACCACAGATCATTCTGCACCATGACAATGCGAGCTCTCACAGGTCGGTTCAAACAATTGAATATTTGACCGGGGCAAAACATTGAATTGATGAGCCATCCGCCGTACAGCCCTGATCTAACACCCTGCGACTTCTTTTTGTTTCCACACGTCAAGAATAAGCCCGTGGTCAACGGTTTTCTACGCCGGAAGAGGCAATTGAAGCATTAAAAACTCATATTTTGGAGATACCGCCTTTACAGTGGCAGCAATGCTTTTCGGAGTGCATTAATTTTCAAGGAGAATATTTTGACAAGCAATAAAACTATTTTGGATAATAGAAAAAATTTTTTTTTGTTTGCCATCACCGAAATATAAACGGCTACTCTCGTATTAGAAACATTTATACAACATGTGAATTGGTTAGGTTTAGTGGATTCTACGTTAGTTCTTATATATTACTTTATAGTTACTGGTGGAAACAAGGCAAGCTATGTTAATCGACGAATATTCATCTACAGAGTTGTTCAAGAAAGGGAATTGTGAAAGGATATAGAATAGAGAAACTTTTAGAAATAAAGCAATAGAAAAATATTCTGCAAAGGTCTCAAGTTGAGATGTATGAATTATGTTGTCAAAATGGCAAGACAAAATTTGACGTAATAGTTAGTACTAAATAACCGATTAATTTAAAACGTTATTTCTACCCATATCTATAGAAATCTTAAAAGATATTTTATAATGTTTGTCCTACGTAAAATTCTTAAAAGTGAATTGCTAATAGATGTAAATACTGCCCATTTGTAACATTCTTTTGTTTTTTTTTGTTTACATTCATTTATTCCGGAACATTCATCATTTAAATGTAACACGATTTCTATTAATTTCAACTTCTTTTTCCATATTTTGTATTGGTAATAAGAAAAATGATGGGAATTTCTAACTGTATCTTATATCAAGATGGACTTTTAAAAGGCAATCTATTAAGTTAGATGTTTCATTACGAATACGAAACTAAGCAAGTAAAACAATAATTAATCATAAAAAACACCAAGGAACCGTATTAAATTAAATCATTATTCAAACACAAAACCTAACACTTCTATGACAAAGTAAATTGGACTTTAGTAAACTTTTAAACAAAGACGTTTTAATATAAATTGATATTTCAAGTTTACAAGTGGAATAATAACTCTTCCCATAGACAATTCCTCCTTCTATTACGGCGCCATCCCACTACATCGCTCCCCCACACCCTCTCAGAGAAAATTAACCGATTTCTACAGCGCTATTTTCCAAAACAATACCATTTAATTGTTACTGGTTCAGTTAATAGATATGTAAATTAAAAAGTTGTAATTTTCCAAGAAAAGGTTTTATATAAAGTTCAGCAAGATTCTTACTTCATTTCAAATTATTTCTTGTTTAATGGACGTGTTATATCAGTTAATCAATAACATACACATTCTCTTACTTTATCTAAATAAATTTATTCTTTTGGAAGCTGATTTCGTCCAAAAAATTTTGAAGCGGAAGCTCGTTAATTGAAGATTCTTTTAAAGTTGATAGTGAAAAAAAAACAAAAATTCCATAAATGCAGCTAGAATACGACGAAATTACCAAGAATAAAACTAAATTCGTAGCTAATGAGTTTCTTGCCACAACTAGCAACGATTCAAGTTTCTGAGGAGCCAAATATTGACGTTTAAACAAGTCTCTGTTTCAGGTTCTGTAAAACCATTTAGCATCGTAGGGTTAAAGTGTTATAAGAAATAGTTCTCATTGAAATTGAACGCCTCTCCTAAAAATTAAATAACCATTTTTGTATAATGAACATACGGTTCAGATGGTATACATTATATTGACCGTTTTAATCAAATTCAAAACCTATAACCTTTTAAATCATCGTTTGGAGTAATTATCACAGGATGACATAAATAGGAACAAGAATGGGGGTATTGCAGAGGCAGACCTGATACACTGACGGATCCAAAGGTCCAAGCTAATACTGCTAAATCTTGAAGGTAACTCATAGTGCTCTTCTGGAGGGTTTAGATTTGTAGTTCAAGCAGAGGTCTATGCAATTCTGCAATGTGTGGAGGAATAGGTCAAAACAAAGTGTTACTCACAGAAACAGATCCATATTCTGTACAATATTTAGGCTGCCTTACGAAATTGCCCTAGGAGAGAAGCATATATGTAGGTTGAACTAGTAGAAATAATGTATTACGTCGATATAAATTGCATGCACAACTAGCGTTTTTAGGCACCCATTAGTAATATACCAAACATAATAACTAATACTTTTAAGTTAAATATAAAGGTATTTTGAGTAAACGTAACACATTGTTATTTCAACATATTTATGCCTTGAATGAAAGCAGTTTGTTTAAAATATAATTATATCTTATACAAGGAAGAAACTGAACTTACTAAAACAACAAAGTAATAATTGAATATATAAAGTCGTGAGAGAAACATACTTTCATTTCTCAGATAAAAATGAAAGCACTTATATTGCTTGAACCGCCATTCAATAGCACGCCTGCTTATAAAATTAATACCAACATCTGCATATAAACCATCTTAATCGTCGAATAAAGCGTAGTTAATTATATATATATATATATATATATATATATATATATACATGTATGTACTACATGTGTGTGTACAAAACAAAGTAATCAGAGAGAACTTGACGTGCATCTCTCGGATTGAAGTAAAAGCACTTACATAACAACTTAACTATGTAGTTATTTTCATTCGGAATTCTATAAATCAAACAGAAAAGTATTAATTTGGTACGTAGACTTCCGCGGTCGTGGTCCATGCTATCTGCTTCTGGGTTTCCGGGCTGGAACCGCGTCACTAGTATATCTGCCGACGTTTCGTACCCATTTCTATGGGACATCTTCAGGGCTGAACTACTGCACTGAAAAACGTTTTTCAGTGCAGTAGTTGACGCGGTTCCAGCCCGGAAACCCAGAAGCAGATAGCAGAAAAGTATTAAAAAAATCATTTGTTACTTATTTTGGAATTCTCATAATTTAATCCAGTGAGCATCTGTAATTTCCTCATTTAATTTGACATTTTTAGGCGTTTTCCCTATGTATCGTTTTATTTTTATTTAACTAATTATTGCTTAATTCAATTTATGAAAAAAATGGCATTGAATAGTTTGTTGAATTAATAAAATCTGTGTCTCTGTATGTCGAGGAGAACTTAGAGAACTGGTACAGTCAAATGTGCCGAGACAATAAAGCGGTGAAAAGCTTGAGAAATTGGTTTCTATGGAAAAAAAGAACAGTAAAAGCTATCCCCCGGACCACGCATCTGTAAGGCAATTCTTGAATAAATATTTCACCTCTAATAGAGATTTTATTTGCAGACTGTGCACCAGAACATATATACAGCAAGAATATGAAACATTGGATCAGTAGAAACAAGCTATTTATAAGCAAAGTAAAGTAGATATGATCTATCCTGGATCTGTATAGATTAATACAGGTGATGAAAAGGATTGGATGTAATAGATAATATTGAGGAATGTACAATAAGCTAAACTAAGGTGGAAAAGCTTTAGGGATACGATCAAACAACCTGCAGGGGAAAAGACAAAAATCCATGCATTCTCTCTACTTGAGACTTCAGTTATGTTAATCAACAATTAATGGAAAACCTACGCGAATTGGAAAACTTAAGGATTATCTAATAGCATTTATACACCAAATTAAACTATTATTATACAAATAAACTGCAATTATTCAAGTTTAATTTAAATTTTTCTAAAGAATGCTACCTAACTGTATATCTAAAATATTCCCCACACCGTTATTTGAATGTGCAAACGTATAGAACAAAAAATGGAAAAAAAAATAACAGAATAAGGGAAAATAAGTTATTTAAAACTTGTGTCGTTTATAATAGAAATACATTTTTCTTTCCTTTCCATATTGTGCCTGAAAACTGTAAAAATAAGTGAAACAAAAGCGAAAGAAAGAACTGAGTGTGTATGTATAAATAAAAAAAAACAACGCAACGACGGCGAAAGTATAGCAACTTCTGGCAGAAAAAGGTGGTAAGTGTTTATAAAATCAATAATTCAGTATGGAGGAAAATATTCAGTCAGTTTTATAACTCGAAGATTTTCAAAAAGAAAAGGCAAGACGAGGTAAATCAGGAGTAATCGGAGTATGAAGGGTGAGAAAGGTCCGTGTCGGAGTTAAAACCGAGGACGAATGTATATTATAGATTCAAATGAGCAAACCACAGAAGGCAAATTCCGTTACAATAGGAAGAAAACCTAAAAACTTCTTGAGTACTTTTACCTATCAGTGTTATCACAACTCAAGCACATCGGGGGGTCGCATTGTGTAATGCGCCAAACTTCATGATAAAACTTTCAAAGCACTGTATCGAAACTAAATTCAACAGATCCACGTGTAAAGAAATTTTAACAAGCGACTGTTAAAATACACGTCAAAGGAATAGAACGAGACAGGAGATGAATAAGACACATGCACATTCACACAGAGAGGAAGGAAAAAAGGAAGATAATTCAATTTTACTTGCGTAAAACTTCTAATCCTGTCTACTTAAATATTTTATATAAAATGACATGAATGGTTGGTTTTCGGAGTTTATATACAGTTAAAGCGGGCGGGGCGTGAAACGAGCTTAAAAACCAATCTGTTAAAATTTGCGCAAGCATCAATCGGGAAACTTTCTTATTTTGATAATGCTAACAAAAGATCCACTTTAATATAATTTATACTAGTTTTCAATAGGTCCGGACCCAATTTTATAACTTGATCGAGGTCCCATAATTTGATTTGTGCATAAGGTTCGTTCCCAAAGGGAAGTGCCAGGATCGAAACAGTAAATCACAGCGATGCTCTATGCACATCTTCGCGTATGATGAGATGTCGAAAATTTAAATCGTAAACAAAATTTCATTTTTGTAGGTGTGGATTCTGTTTTTCCTGAAGTCACGGCTTACTTTTTTTAGGAGAAATCTGATTGTTTTTGAATAAGAAAATATTATACGGGAAAAGTTTTAGTCATAAATGTAATTACAAAAAAAATTACTGGATTTTGTTATACAAAATAATCCCCTTTAAATGCACTTGGTCATTCTTTGGAACCACGAAACAGACAAAAACCTTTTTTGATAAATCATCAAAATATCGCTGAAATTAGTGCTACGAAATTTTTTACCAGCCATGTCATCAAAATGGCAGAACTTTGGATACGATTTCTAATATTAATTGTTCACTATCGGTTTTGAGAAATTCAGATAGTTTTGGTTCCTTTAGATGTTCGTCGTATAGCTCCTAAGACTCATTGAATCTTTTAAAATCTAAAGAATGCGTTAACTTTTCATCCATCGTCTTCTTCGAAAACTAGATCCAATGTAAATTTTGCAACTTAAACGTTCTTCAACATACTTTATTCTTGTATGAATAACAATGTTCAACAAGTTATTCTTCTAGTCGTCTTCCTAGTTGATATACTAGTGAACTGATATAGCTATTCAGATTAAAAGAGTGTTACTTTACGAAATGTACATCTCATCGATTTGCAAACTATTGTAATAAGTTTTAAAGAGTGTTAAATTGGTAAAAGACGAAACTGGTAACGCTTACAGTATATACAATATTTGGACAAAATTGAAAAGTATTTCCAACTATTTCCAACAATTGGAAAGTTTTTTGGCGTTATATTACTTCCAAAATTGGTAAATTAAGAAAGCCTGGTTGCACGACTATCAACAATCGAAATATCCCCTGTCCGGAAGAAATTGTGGAAACATTTGCATCTGCATTCCCCGATGTTTTGTAAAACACGCATGTGGTAAGTGCCTCGCCATTTTCACGTGCCTCCCTTTTCAAAGCAAGAAATACTATCAAAAATAGGGTCTAATTCCTGTTGTGGACATGATGGGCTTCTTAACAATTGTGCTTTGCAAACTGTTAACAGCGATTATCACATGTCCCTATTTATATCTACGTTTCTGGACACTGAACAGAGTTACTACCACCTTCAAGAACAAAGATAGATTCGCAATTATCGTCCTGTTAGTGTTTTATCGTGTTGCCTTGAAGTATGTGAATATTGACTATATTCTAAAGTTTATGCCTATGTTCGACCATGTATTTCATAAGTCGATTGACTACTAATAATTCAGTCGAAATAACGCATATATTAGCGGATTGATGGCTAAACAAATAGATGTAATATGAATATGCTGACTTTGCAAAAGCCTTTTTTTAGGTGCGGGCCCAACTGGATTAAAAGTCTTTTCGACTTGTCACGACCACGGGAGCGATAATGTATATTCTATGTGTGTAAAGTGTAAAGGAGAGATTAGTAACAAGGCCATGGTTGTTACTAATCTCTCCTCATCGTAATAGAGGAAACAGTGTTGATTATTCTACCCAAACACTGAAGAGTACCGGGAGAGCTACCGGCTACTTTCGAAAGGAATAATTTTTGAAAATTGGGCGGAAAGAGATTCGAACCACAGACTTCTCTAGATAAATATTTGAAGTCCAGCACTTTTAACACATATGCTATCCCGGTGTTCAATAAGACATGATCGAATATTTCTCATGTACCTCTTTTCAACTTGATTTTTTAGTTAAGACTTCTATTGTTAAATGAATTGAATCCTGCCCTTATAAACCATTTATTACCTTTCTTATTTTGGTTTTAGTTCGAATTGTTTTAGTGCTTCCTCGGGTATTTTGCAGAAACCAAATCTTGGATCGTTGAATCATTGCATTCACTTGGACGATCTCTTGATCGCAATTGACAGTGAAGAATTAGCTTATGCGTTAGTTTCATCCATTTCTGACTACCCAAAGTTACAATATCATTGGTTTTTCTGGCAAGCTCATTAACAAAAATTCTTTGCGACAGTTCCCTAGACCCGATCTTTGGTTAGTATTATTATTATTAGGATTGTTAGATGATCTCTATACTACTGGGAATGATAATATTATGTATTTTTACCAGTATAAAATTTATTTGTAGTTTGAAGCTAATGAAAATGAATATTACAGACAATTAATGAAAAAGTTTGTGCACAGTAGCTTAATTAGTTAGACTGGCCGTTTAGAGAACGATGGGTACAGGTTCGAGTCCTGGTCCGATGAAGAAAATTTTTCATTATTTTTCAGTAATTAATGCATTATATCTATATATGAATAATAAACATAGAAATGGGCGACTAAAAACACGAAAAAGCATAAATAATAATTAATGATATCTAGGTTATTTATGAACAAATTCTAAGTCATTAAATGTTTGCGAAAAAGCAAGAAAACAAATGCTAGCAAGAAATTCGTTGTTCTATTCTAATTCACCGACTGTGACAAAAGAAAAACATTTAAAACTAAGTGAAATTATACAATCTACTACAAATAATACAGGAAGTTTTGAATATCTCGACGAAATAAAAGTACACGTATACATTATGTATTGAAAGACACAAATGGAACAGGGAGGAACGTGTTTTGACTTCGAACAGGTTCGCAATAATTACTCGTTGTTTGCACCAAGAGATTTCCACTATTTCAAAATCCATTGAATTGCTACCGTTTCCTCACTTTTCCTCTCTATTACGTGATGTTTTGTAGATATTTAACGAATAGGCGTAAATGCATCCACCACTTATATATCTTAACAATTCAGTACACCGTACCATGATAACGGTAAGCCGTTCTAATTTGAAAATCCCGCGTAATGTATTGCACGCTTACATCGGATAATAATAAACATCGGCGTAGGGTGAAAATGTGAGGTGTTGTTACGTACCAACGGAAAATTCCATTCTATTTGTGTATTGTGCTGTAGAAATTAATTTTCGATAAATAATACTTATATAAAGAGAATTAAGTTTGATAAAATGAACATCGAACGATAATACTGCCTTCGTTACAGTTACAGATCAGAAAGTGTAATAATAAATTGTTTAAATGAATGAAGGAATGCTGCAGAAGTTACAAAGAAAAATGTCGTATTTGAAAAATAATGTAGTAACGGTACATAATTAGACATCAATAAAATACATCGCAGAAATGAGCAATGTCGTTTCAGGTTGGTTTAATGAAAGAGACAAACATGCAATAATATGCCTGAAAGTGTGAGTCGATAAGCCTTTTAACAAACGTTGGTAATTTGTTCTACGTGCGATTCTAAAGGAAAAATCATCTTTCAAAAAGCAGTACGGAAATTTACATGCACACTGCACTTATGCTTGGAAAGGTACTACTACGATAGGAACAGGAGCAATTGAGCCGAAATAGTTTACGAGAGTGGTCTGAAAAGTTTCAACAAAAATACGAGGCATTTTTTCTTAAAATTCATATTTATTTTTCTACGTAGTCTCCTTGTAACTCAACACACTTCTCAAAGCGATGCTCTCATCTCTTTAATCCGTCCAAATAGTACTCGGCGTTTTTCTCTGCAAAATAATTGTTCACGAAGGTGATTGCCTCCTCATTTGACGAAAATCTCTGCCCTTCGAGCGCAATTTCTAGATAAGGGAACAAAAAGAAGTCGCTTGGGGTGAGTAAGGCGGATGGTCAAGCAGTTCAAACTGTAATTCGTGGATTTTCGCCATTCCAACCGCAGAAGTGTGAGACGGCGCGTTGTCTTGGTAAAACAGAATTTTCTTTTTCTGCAAATGTGGCCGCTTTTCCACAATTTCTGCCTTCAGCTTATAAAGTAATGATGCGCAGTATGCTCCTGTATTAGTTTTTCCTTTTTGAAGATAATCGATTAAGATAATTCCATGACTATTCCAAAAAACAATCGCCATCACTTTCCTAACCGAAAAAACAGTTTTTGCTTTTCTTGGAGCCGGTTCCCCTTTGCAATCTGTTTTGACGGTATTTTTGTTTCGGGCGTATAATGGTGTATCCAAGTTTCATCTACAGTAATTAATGTTTCAAAAGTTTAAAGTTGTACCCCCACACTAAAAAAAATGATATATTTTTCAATTGATTAAAAAACGTTTTCAACTAGCTTTTAATGTAACTGCTAAACGATTTAAAGGTTGATTCTTTGGCATGATTAAGCAAATCATTAGAATTTTATATCATACTATGGTACTCATCTGAGATCCGGACAGGATCACGTGCTCAATACAAAACAAGTAGAATTTGTAAGATATTTTTCCTCATTTAATTTCATGTATAAAATGCATGTTAATGTAGTGACACCTAGGAAGTAACATCAGAGATTTTTACTTCTTCAAGATGTTATTTTTCGTAAAATATGTTTCGTTTTTCAACATTTCTTAAAATATGACACAATGGTTAACTAATGTGTCATGGCTTAGCGCAATATCCTAGATATTTGCCTCTTTAATGAACTTAGTTTTCTTGAAACATCACTCCTGTTACTTAAATTGAGTCTTGAGGTAGTTTAGTTTAAATTGGTTAAGTGGGGACAACAGTAATTCAATTAATTCATGATAGAACGTAGAACGCCAACGAAGTTTCCAATATTAGTTATTCATTTATGTATGCAAACGTATATTTGAATACTCTCTCGTTATATGCTACTTTGAAATAATCATAGATATATGTCAGTAAAAATAAAATCTGAAAAATACTATTCCTTCTGGGTTTAAATCCAATACGTTCAAACATTTATTTAAGAGATAAATTAGAGAAATGAACTTGGTTCAAATGTGGCACCTTAGGCTAGCAAAGCAACTCCTTGTTAAAGAAGCGAAATGTCTGCTTTAACCAACCATAATCGCATCTATTCTAGTAGCTTCCTACAATTACTGAAGACATACTGCGAGTAACTCATAACTATAAAAACGTACCAATTTACTAGATTCGAGTCCTTCGTTACTGTACAATTTCATGTACTTATAGTACATGGGAATCTCTCTTCTTTAATATAATAACATTTTAATCTGAGGAATAAGTAAAACACTGCGGAATAAATAAAATATTTTGCCTAAATTTTTCACTATATTATATATTTACTGTAACTTTACAATTAGTACAACACAAGTACTAATAATTAAGATAAATTTAAAAGAGGTGAATTGTTTAAATCTAATTGATTACTAAGAGGGATACCAGAATTAAATAATTATTAAATCCTTTATGGATGCATTAGAAAATACGTTCTTTAAGCCATTTTAGTAAAGAAACGTAGACGTGAGATGTCTTTTAAGTTTTGCATAGTGGGACATAGAGGGCACCTCTAATTAAATCTCAGCAGTAAAAATGAAGCTCCATCTTTAGTTAACCTAAATCCAAAGTTTCAGTGCGATTCGTGTAGCGTTGTAGCTACAACAAACTGTCAAGGTTGACAAGATCGTTCAAAAATGTAATTAAACCCAGAACTTTTTCGCGGAACAATTTTTGATAATTTTCGAAGACAATTATCTCAATAAGAATGCCTCGCCAAATTGGTTTCTGTTTTCGGCAATGAAGTACCGCATCAATCAACAATTTCTCGTTAGCATGGAGAATTCAAACGTGGACAGATTAGTCGCAGCGACGATCCAAGAGCAGGTTCACCAAAAACAGCAGTCACTCAGGAAAATGTCGATGCTGTGCGCAAGATCATCAACGAAGATCGGCATGTGACATATCGCCAAATTAAAGCATTACTGAGGATTTCAAAGAGCCCAATTCAAAAAATTTTGCATAAAGAATTGTGAGTAAAAAAATTAGTTTCCCATTGGACCGCATACGTTGACCGAAGAACAAAAAACAATTACGATAAATTGGTGACAAAAAACTCTAGATTTCTTCAACGCCGAAAACATTGTCGGTGGTGATGAATCTTGGATTTACTCATACGAGCCAGAATATAAACGCTGGTCGTCTGTTTGGGTGTTCTAAGCTGAAGAAAAGCAGACAAAAGTCATCCGTTCTCGAAGTGTCTCCAAAAAGATGGTCGCGACATTTGCCTCGAAAGCAAAGCTAAAGAACTGTTACTGCTGATTGGTATACAACCGTTTGTTTGCCGCAAGTCATCGCTGAGCTTCGAAAAACCAACCCCGAAGACGAATCATCCACCACAAGTGCAAGTTCGCACAAAGCATGCAAGACAATTGAATTTTTAACGCAATAAAACGTAGAATTGTTGGATCATCCTCGGTACAGCTCGGATCTAAGTCTCAACAATTTTCTTACCTTTCCGAAAATCAAAAACAGGTTCCTGTCTTAAAATTTAATAAAAAAATATGCATTCGAAATACGTATATTCTTTTTGAAACACCTTGTATATCGTGTGAAATGTAGACAGTGTTTTATTTATTCCTTAGTTTAATGGAATTTCGCAAACTAACGACTTCAACAATCGACTAAATATTAATGCATTTATTATATATCACTTTTATTTTATCGAAATATTCACCAATACAATTCCAACAGCTATTTATAATAAATAAAATAGATAATTTTCATTTTTAAATCACATTAATATAACTTTAAAATTGATAACAATATTTTAACGTTTATCCAGGATGCAATTTGTTCGATGAGTATCCGCGTTTTGACATATTTATTGGGCAAATATTTGAGGTTGCCCGCAAAATCAATTCGTATAAATAATTTTTTTAATAAATAATAAACAGGGACACGCTTTTAACTGAGTTAATGCAATATGGACTGGCGCGAAGCGAATTAGGAAGTCCCTCAAGTTTCCCCAATTCGCGGTCAAAAAAAAACGGGGGAAATTAAAAAAAGATCTCGTATTGGTACTCGGTATTATTAAGCACTTGAAAAACTTTGGACGTGAGCCAAGTATATCTATAACTGGTAGAAAATTACCTTTCCAACAAGAAAATCCATAAACACTTCTCTCATTGTTTCGCATAATCGAAAAGGAAATCTTTTTTTTAAATGCATGTTCTTTCTTAACCCATAATTTTCAAAATGCTTTTCTTGGAAAGCATTTTTTATACACTCCCCAACAATCTCGAAAATTCAGTTATTTCCAGTAATAATTCTTTTACGACTTTTCTTATAAAATTCCTAATTACTTTTTCAGTTTTTTCCATGCCCTCGATGTACATATTTTTACAATATTTTTTACGTAAAAATTACTATAAAACACTTAGTTGTAGCAGAAAATCTATTGACAATTTGGTGAGAAATAAACTATATTATTTGACAACAAATTTTTTTAAAAATAATTATTTGTCAAATTTTGACATTTGTCAGTTTAACGTTTATTATTTTCCCTTCCATTATCTAATTTTTGTGATATCCCAAGCAATTTGTAATGTGCACTTTCAACGAATACACTGATGTATATAGTATTTGGGTTTCGCAATAGAAATGTGAACTTGGCAAAAGACAAATATGCAAAATTGGATCTGAGACTTCATGAAACAGACATATTTGTTCCCAGTCAACGTGATACAGGTCAAGACATCATACGATCGAAGTTGAAGAAGGAATTTTGGATATTGTTCAGCAGGCTCCTACTTCCAACACGAAACAAATAGCACAGGAAGTAAACATTCGACATAAAAAAATGCCTACGGAAAGCCTTTCCATGTTACAAAAGTACAATCATGATACGAAAATGACAATTTTCAAAGAATAATGTTTTGCAACGCAATTTTAAACAAAATTCAAGAAGATCCAAATATTCTATCACTCATTTTATGGGGTGACGAATGCATGTTTACAAAAGATGATTCTTCGACAGTCATTTCACAAAATATTATCTTCCAAGTTAACATATGTGGTAATGGTTTCCTAACAGCTACACATTTTCTGTATTCCAAACTGGCCACGAGAATATCTTCCAGATGTGCGTCCATCTGGTTTTTTCGACGGTTCCGTTTTTGGTTTAAGTGCCATACTACCAGTGGATATCACATACTCACTTGATCTACAACGATTTAACTTTTTGAGTAACCAGATGTGGTCAAAAGCTAGGGGAAAATTTTAAATCGAACTTTGTTCTTTAAATATTGTCTCTCATTGACAAGGTAAAGTGGTGTTATGCTGCGAACACTGCTTCCTTGCTTTCTGAATACAGATTATCTTGTAATGCTGCCTTATGTCTATGTGGTTGATATACCAGGTGTACCGGAAAGTCATTATCGGTTTTTCTAACAGATGTCGCTAGGCTTAAGTATGCGATGTTGATGATGATGATTTGACACATATGTAATTTTATTCTACTGACATCAAGCTTCAAAGCCATACATGTTATATTTTGCGAAAGTAACACTGTCACAGATTTATACATCTTTGAAAATGTCGAGTTTCGTGCCTGAAAAAGTGCATTTGCGGCACGCATTACTTTTTTTATTTAATCAAAAGAAAAAAAAACCACTGAAAGTCATCGTTTGCTTGTAGAAACTTACAGTGAGCATGCTCCAACCATAAAAACATGTAAGGCGTGGTTTCGACAAATGGAAAGTGGTGATTTCGATGTGCAAGACAAAGAACATCCTGGTAGATCGAAAAAGTATTGACGATGCGAAACTGCAGGAGTGTTTGGAAAAAGACCTAACCCAAACTCAAGAACAATTGGCAGAAGCGTTGAATGTGGCCCAAGAAACGATTGACGACCGATTACGAGCAACGAGAAAAATCCAAAAGATGAGAAAATTGGTGCCACATCAATTGAATGACAAATGAAAAATCGAAAAATCGTCTGTGAAATGCTATTTCAAAGGTATGATCGGAAATCATGCTTGCATCGAATAGTGACGGGTGATGAGAAATGGATTTATTTCGAAAATCCCAAGGGCAAAAAATCATGGTTATCACCTGGCGATGCCGACCCATCGACTCCAAAGCCAAATCGTTGTGGTCGTTTGTGTTTGGTGGGACTAGAGTGGCGTGGTGTATTACGAACTGTTGACTATGACTGATCGCTACAGACAAAATATTATCAATTTGAACCATGCATTGATAGAAAAGCGTCCAGAATAGCCCCGAAGACACGATAAAGTGATTTTACAGCCCTTTAACGCGCCGTCTCATACAGCAAAATCGGTCAACGAAGCGTTGAAAGCATTTGGATGGGACATAATATCGCACCCGCCCTACTCTCCAGACCTTGCCCCGTCCGACTATTACCTTTTCGCATCAATGGAACACGCGCTTGGCGATCAGCGTATCGCCAATTTCGAAGAAGTTAGAAAAATGGCTCGATGAATGGTTTTGCTCAAAAGACAAACAGTTTTTTTGGGATGGCATTCGTAAATTGCCCGAAAGATGGGCAAGATGTGTAGAATCAAATGACCAATACTTTGAATAAATAAGTTTTTCCATTTTCTTGAAAATTATGTAGTTTCTTTTGCGAAAAAAACGGTAATGACTTTCCGGTACACCTGGTGTTTTTAAACTAAGTTAGCTTCCTTTTCAGGTAGCCATAATGTTAATGATGTTAATAATTCTTCTGCCTCGCATTTACCTTTCTATACTCTTTGGAAGGTGCGTTCTATATTTAGTGCAGTTATTTATAGTTTTCTTATTAAATTTTTATTAGCGATTACTATGAAATGTTCTGAGGATTACCTCATTTACTAACTAAATTTTCATATAGAACCCGGTCTTTATGCACAGGATTGTACCTCATTATTCGAGATTTCTTACATGCACATGACTTGGTCTCTATGTTCTATTTAATAAATTCAAGGATTATTGTGGCTTCCTTCTGTTATATTTCTGTCAAATTATGAGACAAAGAATTATATCTATTTGTAATGCTTTACCGCGACTTCCTCTTATCAGAATCATAAATGAACAATTTTAATATAATTTTATTAGATTTAAACAAAAATACAAATGCAAGGAGAACTAACGAGATCCAAACATGATTCAATGAGCGCCCGATTTTGCATGTCTGTGCCATTAATGTGTTTATTTTGAATTATTACTGTTAGCCGTGGATTTCTACACATACAGACATACTGTCAGTGCCAATCAAACCGTTTCACACAATCACGACAAACAACACGAATGCGCTTCTCAGGAGTGAATTAAATGCACGACTGATTGAAGAGGCAAGAATGTTTTTTTTTCCTGTACACACATCGCTGGCCTCATTTTGAACCGAATGCATTAAAAGAAAAGGGACGGGTATATGGTGCAGAGTGAGCGGTGGACGTAAATAAACAAGTTCGGTTTAAATTTAGTTCTGCATATCTTCGAAGGTCGTACAACAACAGTATAACGGGTAATAGACTTCCGTTTCTTTAAAATATTAATCAAGTTTAATCTCCATGGGAAAACGGAGAAAACGTTGGTTAAAAAAAACGAAAAAATAAACAGATAATCACTCTGAACTTTGAACTGCACGTACACTACCGCTCATAAGCATTCATCCGCCTATAAATACCATATATACGTCATAAGAATTCCAAAAAACGCTAAAAGATTAGATCAAAATATAAAATTAAACAGGAACAAGACGATTTATAGAAGGCAGCGATGATATGAACAATGACGAAATGTTCGAAAAACGAAATGTCGAAAAAGTGCGAATTTTATGGCCAACTATGGAGGAACTAAAGGAAACAATACAAAGTTGTAACAATGGAAAAGCATCAGGAGTTGATCACATTGAAGACAAAATGTCTGTCGCAGAGAAAACGTAGCTTTTTAAAAATAGAAATTCTTAGTGGCGCCATCTATTTAAAAAATTATGCGTCGGTAAAGTAGATCTTTCACCAATGTTATATCAAAATATCACATTTGCATTATTAGAAGCAGAGAAATTGAGCATATACTAACAGTATGTCGTTGAAATGGTGCTGACGTTTGTTACTTGATAATGCACCACCTCATCGGCCGACGCTTATTAATGATTTTCTAACTAAAAATGGCATTTTAACCATCAACCATTCAGAGTATTCACCGGATTTGACCCCCTCTGAATTCCACCTATTCTCCAAACTACATTTGTCGATAAAAGGACAGCGTTATGCTGACGTTGAAGCCATTAAAAAGGCGCCGACAGCGATCTTGAATTACATCTCTAAAGATGAACTTAAAAATTCATTTGACATGCTAATTGACCATACAAAACGTTGTGTTGAAGCCGAAGGCGACTACTTTGAATAAAATAAATGAATTTTACCGAAATAGTAAGCTTTTGTTTTCATTTTTAAAAAGCTCCGTTTACTCTGAGACAGACTGTGTATTACCACTATTTAAAGGAATGTGTGTGAAGGAAATATTCTCAGATGAATGGGAAAACCAAAGGAATTGTAAAAGTACCAAAAAAGAGGTGCCACAATTCGAGAGGATTAACGCTACTTAACATTATTAGTAAAACTACTTAAAAAACAGAGTAGTTTCAGATCGGAAGAAGTATGTAGAGATATCAACATTTAATGGAGGTTGTTAATGATGGATCAATGTATGGAGTATCGATTTCCATAATATCTTCTCTTTGTGGATTAAGGGGGCTTTCGACTCCGAAGTTGCAATAGAACAGTACACAAGAACAAGGGTCTTCCCCAAAAATTTGTTAACCTCATTAAAGTGAGGTATAATGACTACAAATGTAGGATATTACATGAGGATAAGAATAATTCAGGCGTCCGTCAGGATTGTATCCTTTCGCTGTTTCTGATTGTTATTAATGAAATCTTAAAAATAATGACACAAGAGAGAGAGAAGAGGGTTGATGTGGATCTTGGAAAAAGGCTTCAAAGATCTTAATTTTGCCAATGATGCATGCCTGCTTCCACAGAATGGGGTACTGTTACAAGATGATTGCCTGGCTACAATATCTGAAACAGTGGGTTTCGAATACAATAAAGCTAAAACGAAGATCATTTGCTTAAATGCAAATACAGAAACAAAGATTATTATTTAAGACGTCTAAGATTTCTGATTTTTCAGGTACTAAATAGGTGCACACCACTGTATACGCAGTTTGCCTTTTTATTATTACTAAAATTTAGGATTTAAGCAATTTATGTAGATTTGTGAACTATTCACTGAAAACTCCCGTCGCTAGATTGTAATAAATTCTGTTTGGAAGCAAAAATAATGAATGTATAATCAACAAAATTACGAATGACCACAAGTGAGTATAAAGTGAATAAATAGAGTGTTTGTTTTCCATAAAATTAGATATGAACTACAGCATTACCACCCTAGAAATCCTTTTATTGCCAGCTTCGGACAGCTGAGATTGATCACTGTGTATATAATGGCCCTATTTGTAGTAGCAGACGCTAACGATTGGCAACTGTTTGACATATTCGACCGGTTGCATAGCAAAAATTACTCATGCGCCTACAGTATTTAATGTATTACTGATCATTTTTAATAAAACATTAACAACCATCATTAATTTTTCTGGGAACAAGATTAATAATAACAATAATTCCACAAACAACTCAGTTAAAAAAAATGTATTTACATTAGCATTTCTCGAAAGAAAGTAGGTAACAATGGGTCGACACATTCTGATATGAATAATAATTTTTCAAGAGATACAATTCCAATGATTGATAAGCTTAACCGCAATTTATACGCCATGACAAGTTTCTCGTAAACAAGGGGACCACATAAATATGTAGTAAACCTATAAAACTAATATTCTGTTTTCAAAAACTTGTACAAGTTTTATCGACTTTAGTTAAAATTTAGATTTTCTAAAAAATATTACGTATGAATACGAGGGTTATTTTTTAAATAACGTCCGTTTTTTGATATGAAGAAAAATACTATAAATATTATTAAATATAATTATTTCCATATTCTACATATTTTCATCTACTTTTCTACACAATTTCCATTTTTATTCAAACATTTATCATACCGTTCAACAAGTTGCATACATCCAAAAAGATGACTGCAGTGATGTAAATACTTTAGCATAAAATTATGCACTTGTTTTGTACATCATAAATAACGCAAAATTACCAATAAAATTTATTCTCTTCGCGGGACGCGAAGCCGCGATCACATTCTCTCCGTAAATGTACCATCACCTTTAGACCACGGAGACAGTGGATTTAGGTCCTTCTAATGTACCGTGAATTGCATTAGAATTTAGGACCGCTTTTATTTTGTATATACATTAATGATTTGACATCAGTTATTGCGTCCAAGAAATTGATTTTGCTGATGACTTAACAATTTTTATCTCAATCCAAACTATGAATGATTGTGTCTTCCTCCAAAATCAACTAAATATAATTAATGATTGGTGGGAGAGTAACTGTTTATAGTTGAATTTATCTAAATGTAGGCTTATGACATACACAAAGAAGCTCGAACCCAATTAGATACAATTATTCATTGCATGGTACTTCACTCACAATGACTAATCTAGTCAAAGATCTTGGCGTTTTATTTGATGAGAAACTCACGTTTGCCAGCCACATCGAAAACGCCGTCTTATCTGCGAAGAAGTCATTGGGTTTTGTTATACGCAATTGTAGAGCTTTTACTTCTATACAAGCAGTGAAGTCTCTGTATTTTTCGTTCGTTAGAAACTTGAATATGCGATTTTGGTATGGTATCCCTACTATCATGTCCATAAGAACATTTCGGAAGCTGTGCAACGACAGTTTTTAAAATATCTCTCCTTTCGAGTTGATGGCTTTTATCCAGCACAGGGTATTGACCAGTTGGAACTACTGCAACGGTTTGATGTCACCCCGCTAGAAGACAGACGCATTTCTATTGGTTTAAAACTTTTATATAAACTTGTTTGTTAATAATGACGTCGATTGTCCTCAAGAATTGAATTTTCACATTCCTCGATTGTCGGTTCGTTATCACACTACATTGTCCTGTCTACCTTCCAGAAGTAATATAATATTAAAGTCGCCTCTATATGTAATGTGCAGTAATTTTAATAAAATATTTTGTGCGGGAGACATTCATAATGACTCCATGGGAGCATTACTCAGACTAACAATTG
>JAVIWB010006237.1:0-90084 GCA_031893035.1 Dermolepida albohirtum | reverse complement strand
AGTCAAATGTAAAGATCCATAAGGCCTTAACATTTTAGTAGTTTCTGACAGAGAAACCAATCCCGGTGGTGCCACAACCACCTATTCACTGACTTTTAGGTATTTACTATTAGAAAAATGGAGCTTCGCGAGGGTTTCTCATCAGCAGATGACATTGAAGATAATGGAACAACTGCTTTGTATTCCGTACCAAGAGAATTTCAGTGCAATGATAAGCACCGCCGGATCAAGTAATACTATAGTCGCAATAAGCAAAAATAATTTGAAAGCGAAATCTGAAAAGTTTTTGATATTGCTTCGTATAATGAAATTTAACTATTCAAATTTTAGGTAGACACCTTTTTAGGTAAAACTGAGCATCAACATTTATCAATCTCCATCCTTAAAATAGTTTAAAATGACTTAACTGTTAACACTAGTCTCCGATACATATACTTATTTTTGTTTTCTATTATCAGCATTTTTCTTTTGTGAGATTCCCAATTTGATGCGCGTCGATAAGCAAGAGGATTAAAGGTATCCACGTAACCCTACAATTAAATATGTGTACATATATTTTGCCAAAGAAATACATATTTCAAAACTAGAAAAAATGTGAGCATTATAATTCATTAATATGCAAATATAGAATAGTTTAATGCTTTAATCGACCAGATAGATTTTAGCATATTATTATTTGTTTTTTATAAACTTACTGTTTTCGACAAGAAAGTTTGTTATAAAACAGCATATCTTGGTCGCAAAATTGGAAAAATTGTGGGTCTATTTCAAATTAGATTTCGACGTTTATTGGTTATGTGCACACATAATTAATAATTGAAAACTATGGTTGTTTACATCCTCTTAAACACAAAACAGACGGAACATCACAAAACGAAGAACATAGTATTTTAATCTCTGCTTCTATAGAAGATAAACCACTTACCCAAGAAATTGTAGACGAGTTTAATGTTTCAGCTATTACGGATCGTAATGAAAATTTCCATTAATATTTTTGCCGTTTCTAATTATTAAATAGTTCATATATACGTTTTAAGTTGAACAATATATAACTTCCTTAATTAAAAATAAATAAATAACATAAGAAAACACCGTACATCAATGTAAATTTAACTTAAAAAATACTTATAAATATATATATATATATATGTATATATATATATATATATATATATATATATATATATATATGTATGTATATAAATAAATAAATTAATGATCGTTGTCACTAGAAGACTCACTGCTGCCATCATCAACAAGTAATTATTCTTGCAGCTTGGTGCAGAATGGAGAAATGTAAAAGTATATATATATATGTGTGAGCTTGTGAGTGCGTGTGTGTGCGCGCACGTATTATATGAATCGTTGGCTTTTTGGGTATCGTACCGTGATTTTCTCGTTCTTAGAAGGACTGTTTCACCCATGTTTTAATGAGATCCCACTCATCTTTTTCTCTTGACTCTCGTTCACCTTCACCACATCTATCTTTTTCTAGAACTTCTTGTGACGGGTTTACTCGTTCACGTAACGTCACGAGTAGTCGGTAAATATAAGATAAGACAAAATCTATGTTTTCAATAATATTAATGAAAAAGTTTTAATAAATCTTACCTTAGATCTGTTGATCAAGTTAATCTTCTTGAGAAGTTCTTTATTGTCTTTGTCTATTGTCACTAAACGGCTTGCGTCATCTGCCAATCTCTTTGTTTTTATGTAACTATGTGGATTCATTTTTGGTGGTCGCGTATCTACTACTGCCGTAGCATAAAAACACTATATAAAATAAACATCTAATTAGTACTAAGTAAATTTTCTATTTTTCTGCATATTTCATTCGTGAAGTGCGTAAGCACTTAAATAACAGTATCAATAGTAAAGCAGCTTTATTTCTTACTTCTTTAAGTCGCTTGATTTAAATCTTATTGTTTCCTAGTTGAGTTATACAAAACCATTAGTGCATTGCAAAGACATAAACACGCAATAGCATACACCGTTAAGGAAATTATAAATGAAGATGACATAAAAATCCAAAAAGTTGTGGATTGGCCGCATAAGATTGTTGTATTATTTATAAAATAAATTGAACCAGAGCTTTTCAAAAGTGTTATTTAATCTTTATTACCCGGTTTTATGTTAACCAACATTATTTAATATACTCGTATGCGTACATATTAATTTTATTACTTAATTTTGGTTATAAAATTAATTCCCAAATCGATTTTCTCTACGAGGATAATTTTATGAGAAGTGAACGCGACTACTAGCATCATATTTCTGAAAACTTAACATTATATTATAATTCTGGCTTTATTTTTCGTTGACGAGTAAAATTGGGCTAATTTCTGACATTCGAATTGAAATTTACAATAATGTGGGTAAAGTATTTAAATGTAAAATTCTAAAATACATAAATTCGAAATTCGTGGTGCAATCCATATTCTTTAAAGGAATTAATACATTTAAAATTTTAACTGACAGCTACAAATGTTGTGTAAAAATACTCCTTGGAAAACCACAATTTGTTGGGTTACGTAATTTAAGTGTGATATGAGTATATAAGATGATGTGTGTTCGAGGCTAACAAAAACTGCAACACCTCTGGAAGTGTTCATTAAAAATCATGATGTTTTGAACGACGATAGACATCAAAGAGGCAGTTGATAACATCGTGAGCACAACGACTGAATAGGTACCTATATCACGTTATACGCATAGAGTTGGACATGTTCAAGCTGTCAGCAAGGTTGGTGCAAATTTTAGTAGCAATTTAGTAGCGTATGCTATTGCGTCTTTAGATTGTGATCAAAAACGTGAAAGAATATGAACGTCAGCGATAATGAAGCTTTTTAACAAGAATTAAGCTGATATTTTGTAATGATTTGTTGCACTTGATGAAACTTTGTTTCACCACCGTGTTCTTGGGTTAAAACGGAAATTTCAATAGCAGACATGTCATAGTAAGCGTTCCTCAAAGAAAGGCATACCATTTCTATCGGCATGTAAGGTAATAGCTATGATTTTTTGGTATTCGAAGAGGATAATTTTCATAGGCTGTGTTATAAAAAGCCAAACTATAAATAAACCATATTATGCCGCTCGTCCAGACAAATTGAAGAAAGCGATTTTTGAAAGACGCCCTTATTAATGGCATATAAAAAGCTTCTCTTTCACCACAACAAAGTTACGTTTTCGAGTTGTTTGTGAAAGGCTGAATTTAGTTAGATTTCAGGATGTGACTTATTCAGTCATTTTGCCAGACCTTTTTTGCTTTTGGAGGAAGGACTTATTGTGGAATCATTATTTTGTGGATTTTGGGAAAGATCGATACAAAAATGGCATTATTTCAGTTCGCCATCATTGGTTTAAGTGCGTTGAAGATGAATGGGAACATATTGATAAGTAGAAAACTTAATGCTTTAACTTATTTGATTCATTTCGAGTATTACGTCTTGTCAAATACTCGTATTTAAAATTATATAAGAATTTAAAAAAGAATATTATTTTTTGCTAGTCTTGTCTAAATGAATGAATGATGTTTGTGTTCGAACTAATGACAAGTTTATTGAGAAGGATCAATTACAAATGCCATAGATGTATTTGTATTAAGTAAAGGCTATCAAACCACCTCAAGTCAGAGACTAAATTGGTATCAGCTCATAAGGAAAGCTTAATTAATATTATAAAGTGGCGAATTTATGTGATTATCATACACATGTAACGACGTCTAATTTTGCCATAAACAAAATAATGTTACCAAATTTTGGGACAATAATATATGTACTAATATTTATATACATATGTACTGCGCTTCTGAAATGAATAAATTTATTCCTTTCCTCCGTTTTTCGACAGTTTAATTGTTTAATTGTTGGCTTACTATTTCTTAGAGTTCCGGTTTTACTTGTTCTTAAATTTTCACTAATAAATATTAAATAAAAGCACTATTTTTTCACAACGTATCGTATTAGGTTTACTACATTCTCAAGTGCTAAAATTTTGTTTAGGTATAAATAAAATTATTACGTAATTGAATTTACTGTAACTTAAAATTATGTAACATTCTTTTTTTCTACACTATAACTTATGTCCATATAGAGCAGCTATGAATGTATGTCCATGTTCCTCCATATACATCATCGAATTATAGGTATACCTATAGTTCAGTGATATACATTTGCTTTGTGACTGACTATTTCTTAAATAATCGAGTCTGGTCACCTGTATCTTGGTTTTTTAAAGCAAGCCAAGGAATCACAGTGCATTCAAATTAATTTAATAAAGTTGAAGTAATTGAAACTAAACCAATTATAATACAAGTTGTGTCCTTTGCCAGTTATTAAAGTATCGAAAATACGATTTTGCACTACTTTCGAAACAGTAATTATTTAAATACATTCCTCACCTATAACTATTTCCGTTAAATTACCGCTAGATTCGAAATTCTATCTCAAATACAAGAAATTTATTATTTAACGTATTTATATTTAACGCCTCTACGAATATTTTCGACAATGCAGAATTAAGAACGTTGTCCACTTTTTACGCTAATGTCTAGGCGATCAGCAAGGATTCATTCCCCAAATTCGGTGATTGGCGAGAACGACCCTTTCGTGAGTTGCCACTAAAATGTAGTTAGTATCTCGCCGCTCCAAAAGATGAATAAAATGCTCACAGTAAATAATTCGACAAACATCACCAAATATATCACAAAACCTGACCCCACATGGTCAGCTTAGTATGTTTCAGTTCTTTTTTTTAAACCATTCACTGTCGAGAAATGGTACTTTCTCTGCGCGTTATTAATGACACAAATGAAGAAATTTCCAGAATTTTTAAAAACATTGTTAAGATCATCCACTTTCGTCTATTTCAGAGAGAGAAATCGACACAGTTTGGTCCCACATGCTCTCAAAGTTGAACGGTGGATCTAGCGGTCGTGCTTCATCTTATTTTTTTTGAATGCATCTTCATGAAATATTTATACAATACTATAAAATCGCCTGCACGGTAAGTTTTGTAAAAGCTTTTTTTTTGTGCGTCAGGCGTTGCTTTCGTGTCTATTAATAATTTTCTAATTAGTCAATTTAATTTTAAAAATATTCTTGAGTCCATCCGAATTGCCGCGATGCCCACTATACTTTTCTTCCAAATTGCTAATAGATTTATTATAATTTATTATTATTAAATTATTATAGTTAATTTTTGTGTAATATAAATAACTAAAAATTAGTAATGCTGGCGTCCTAGAAATCAACCTATGGCGGACACTACAGGTTCTGCAGATCATAACCCGTCCTGTTTTTATTTTATTATTAGGAAATATCCCTGGACTTGGGGAAACACTATTTTTAAATTTATTTCGATAAAGGCTGTATTACATTATTTCCTATGCGGCTAGTGTACGTCTTTTGCATCCCTTATGCATCTGACATTACTGATTAGCCAGAAGTAACGAATTTGTTTATTTATTACTTAATTATTGTTGTAACGTTCTTTATTGTATTTCATTTAATTTTTCACTAATTAGTAATTTTTTTTGATCTTGTTAGAGTATATATTTGTGCAAACGTTCTTATTTTATTGTACATAATTTTATTTAATTTTTGAGTTTGTTGTGTTTTTATTTTCCGATTACTAAAGTTCATTAATATGTTGTTACAATTCAATTCAATTTTTCAATTTTCAATTATATCTAAAAAAAACACTCAGTTATAAATACTTCTGGCTAAAAGAGACAGTTTTTTTGTTCAGCTCTCACTAATCTAGTACTGCAGCGGCGTACTGATTAAAACCAACTCACATATTTAGCAATTACTAAACACCTGTGCAGCTACCTGAAGCAATTTGGAGACAATAAGTATCTCCAATTGTACATATACTTTTCTTGTCAATTTAGACGTTCAAGTGACGCCTCAAGCCCGTAAGAATCCGGGTTGGACCGACTGTTCTAGCCGTAGTTATCCAATAATTTATAGGATTTATTATATATATGTACGTATATGTTTTTCTTATTTTCTAAGATATATTACTATTTCCAAAATCCCAAAACAACCCGGTAACAAAGGTTAATAAAAGAAGTGTTCAATATAAAAAAAAAGTATAGTACGCCACAGAGAAGATACACATATTAAAGATGAATGCAATATACCATATAATAACCTAACAAACATAGTGTTTATACACGAAGGGTAATAGGAAATTTTTGCAATACGACGCAACAATGAATCGTAGAAAGCTGCTTGTTGCTGCATGTTGAGACGTGTTCATAAGTGCATAATAGCCGCCGCGCCATGTCGATGGGTTCAGTTATTCATTAGCAGTGAGAGTGTAAAGTGCTTGCGATGGCATCGTGGTCACGAAATGAGATAAGGGCAGTTTTGCGTAATAATTTCGTGCGTGGCTTAAACAGAGACCAGTGCTTCGAAGAAATGACTCTTGCACTAGGTGTTTGTCCACATCGCACAATGATATTCATGTGGTATAGAGAATTCCAAAGGGGAAATTTAACTGTGGAGGATGCTGGGAGGCCAGGAAGGCCACCAACGTCAGTTACGGAGGAAAACGTTACTATTGTGAGGAAAATGCTTAGCGGGTGACCACCAGCAATTCGTTCGATTCTGCATGATCATTTGCACGTGAAGAAACTTTGTTCTCTATGGGTGCCGCATCGACTGACTGAAAAGCAGATGACAGGATGTGTGACTTGGTGCCGGGAGATGCTAAAAAAGTTTAATAAGGGATAATCTCGGTATGTGAACAATATCGTGACAGGTGACGAGACTTGGCTGTACTATTACGATGTGCCGACCAAAGCTTGTGAAAATGAAGCTAAAAGGGAGGCGGTTTTCCAATGATGAGAACCTCCTGCGGGCTTGGGACAACGAGTGTGCTTTACCCTATTGAAACTTGGCAGAACTGGTTTAAAGATTGGTTTCGGAGGATGGAGAGGTGTATTGAGTGTAGAGGAAATTATTTTGAAAAAATTAAATAAACAAAGCTGTATTGCAACACTTTCCTAGTACCCTTTGTTCTCACACTTATACGTCTCAAAAGCTCAGATATAAATACTGTAACAAATAAACGTATACATAATTATTAAATGTATATTAACATAATTTTTTAAACTTTTCCATTTTCGCCATTTAATTTTTATATATTATATATTTATAATCATTTTAACATATTAAAATTTTATAATTTCTCTAATAATTATGTTTAGTCTAACTTTGTACAATTATTGATCGAAATTTGCTGTCATTGTCATTTATCAAATATTTAAATCGTTTTATTTTTAATAATAATATTTCCCTGTAACATACTTTGAAAGTCTATGCAATTGTAATATGATAGGTTTCTTACTATTTGAGCCTTATGTTACACCACTGATGGTAGTATGGCTAGTACTAAATACCTACCACATATTATTGTCCCTTCATTACCTTCAGGCTAGAGCTGAGCGGAGGTTAAAAAAACTATCGATATTGTAGGCTGTATCAGACTTTATCAGATCTTTAATTTACTGACCTAAAAGCTATCATTACATTTATTTTTTCTACGTAAATACTTTAAGCGATTGCAACAAAAATTACAAATAATCCGCTTATTATATTATATTATACGAAACATATGCATTTTGAATGTTAATAACGAATATGTATAAGTTTCATGGTAATCGCATTTATAAAAAAAATATGGACTTATTCATATATATGTACATACGTTAGAACGATGTTTGTTATACATCCTGAGATCATTTTGCCATATATCAGTAGCAACCGAACCTGGTAAAAATCTCGGTCGCGTTATGGGATGATAAATTCTGTTTTTCGCTGGCTTTTTATTTGATTCTTGAATCAGCATTCCCAAGTGACTTTTTCAGAGTTAACTTGTCAAAATGTGTGGTGACGTTTGAATAATTATATGAATTGTATGTTAATAAAAATGACCGTTATTTGATTTATGATTTTTATGACTTCTTATTAGTTTTCGGGACCCCCAAGAAAATTCATGTGATCAAAACAAATATAAAAACAAACAAACGAAGATAATTCTGCTGTTAAACTCTAATAACAAACGATTCATTTATTGATCTGACTGCCAACGAAAGTATGTCAGGTGACATGTCTAGAAAAGAAAATGTTCAAGTAAGACGTACAAAATTACATATAAAATAGAGAAAAACCAATTGCTTTAATTTTAATATATTAAATAATTGGCCTTTCTGTATTTGGATTTTGAATCAGACAAAATATATTCAACATGGTCTTTTACGTACCTGAAAGACTATATTCTTTCAGGCATATAAAAAGTAATAACTGTATCTATCTTTAGTAGTACAACATTTTTATATACATAATGAAAACTATGTTAAATGTACAACGTACATATCTATTATTCGTATATCGCATATTATCCATATGATATGCTGACTATTTTTTATAGGTTCGTCGAAAAATAATGAACTGATATCGAATTACGATCCACAGTATATTTCTAAATGGGTCCAATTTCCTACTATAAATTTTAAAACTATAATTTATTTGGTGCAAATAAAATATTTTTTATCACTTGTATAATTATTGAAGATATTTTGTAAGTGCTAGAACCAACTAGTATTATACAAAATGTTTTATTTCTGTGTTGGTCTGAAATTAATTACTTGCCTGTTAATGCCTCTTTCAGGACCACGAAAAGAGATAGCCATAAGGAGCGTGTTACAGTGCGTTTAAATAAAACTTCATGGAAGTTGCTTTTATAGCTACTACTACATGTGAATGTGTATTACAATGACACAAAAACATGTCACGCATCGGTCTTTCCCTGCTTTTAGATCTGCAAAGCTGCTTCTTTAACGATTAATTATAGCCGGTGGAGTTTAGATATATTTGTTTATGACCAAAATCCATATGTAAAACTCCTTCATTACCATTGAAGCAGAGAACTTTACCAACAATTTGTCATGATTTTACATTGGCGCCCTTCCATGTCTAAAAGTTTGGGTGTGAAAATACAACGTCATATTTGTTTCATCGCATGTCAAAATAGATGCCAGCAAGTGCTGACAGAATGGAATGTGAACGGCTGGAGTAAGTCGCGGAATTCATCATTAAAGATTCATTTAACATTACGAATGCCCATATTTCCTTTTCTGCTATTCTAGGTGCATTAAGGTATGAAGTTTCAGGTGGTTCGCATCTTTATTACTTAAATATTTTATCACGATCAGTTGAACAATGATATGTTTTATTCGTAGTAAAAGCGATAATAGAATATTAAAATAAAAGCAATGCCACAAAAGCATTGTAGCAACTATTTGGGACTTCTTCCTGTCTTAAAATTTGGCGAAGTAGGTATGCTTTGCAAAATTCAATATGTCGGAGGACAACCTGTTCAGAACATCGGCTTATTACAGTGTTTTTCTACAACTATATGTTTTTAATTTTTATATAGCGATGAATTCATTTTGTAAGTTTCCGAAATGTGAATCCTTCCTTAATTGGTGGAAATTTGCTAAGGCATTGGAAACATTTTAGGTCTACAGATGGAGGTAAATACATCAGATACTTAACTGTTACTTCATTAAACATTTTCAATATTTGAGTGTTTGGTCGATTTTCAGTCCAATAAAATAACATTCTTCCCAAACCCTCTTATCAATTTCGTCTGTTATTCTATTATTACATTAACTTTTATTCTAGAGTGATCACGCGGCTAACACTATATACATACATACCAATGGTTTACAATGAATCTAGTGTTTTACATTCGAATATATTTACTTTTTGTCGAACTCTATTCATCAAATCCATAGTCCAATTGTCTATCTGCTTATACAACTTCTTGTGTAATATATCTATTTATTTTAATCTATTTACTTCGTATAATAAAAAACATCAAATAAAACCAGAAAACTTTAAAATTAATTAGTGTAAATCGTGAAAATATACAAAGATTGCATTGATAATACAGTACACATATTGTTATTTCTATTTCCAGGCCTTTTGTTACACGAACTGTAATAGTACATCATCAAGTAAGCAAACTCAACAAACAGTATCTAATAGAGATCCTCTCTACAAGACAACGCTGGATCAACAACAAAATATACGTTTGAAGTATTTAAATGTTTTACAAGAATTGTCCCATCAAAATATTTGCAATGAAGTAAGCTAACTTTTATTATTTTTATTTAATTTATTCTAACGTTTTCATTCAATTTCGTTATTTATTCTCTTAGTAAGCTGTTAATTGAAAGTTTATTTCCGCTTCATATTTTCGAAACATATAACCAGTACGTATGTATGTATGTAAATTTTGCGTAGTTGAATTTGATGGAGCCTGTGGTTGATTGACTTGATCAATAAGGTTGATATATAAACCCCCTTTCCACATTAACCATTAAACCAAGATGTACACTAGTGTACATCTTGGTTTTGAACGGTGTGGATCGCGTACGGAGTTTGATTTTCGTGCGGTTGTTTTTCGCCGTGTTTTACCAGGTGCGACACTTTGAAATTATCTGCTGATGATGACAACTTGGTTGTCGAAATGCGTATACAGAATTTATAAAGTTAATGTGGAAAGGGGGTTTATATATCAACCTTATTGATTAAATTTGGCGTATTTATATTTAAAGTAAAACACGTACTTTTTTGGACAACGATGTTGTTCGTTTAATTTGGACTAGTATTGAGTACTAGTAATTTCTATGCGATATGTAAACAATTATATTTTAATTCTGTTGTTCTTATTGCCAAAGTATTTCTACGTTAATGGGAGAGAGAAAGAAACAATAGGTGACTTGAGATGAATGGAAAGCTTAATTCACTGTGGTCTTTTAACTTCTATCAAATTTTGGCCCTATTTAACCAGTTTTTACATTTTAGCCTTAGAAAGTCTAGATCACCTTGCTGACCGCATCTCCCCTTCGGACATTACATCCATTTTCTGATGTTGATCCTCTTAGCGGTATGTATCTCTGTGTGTGTAACCCTGGTTAATTTTTCCCTTCCCGACTAATTTTTTTCATGGAAAGATTCTTGCCTTATAGCTTTAGAACCTTTTATATTGAAAAATTCTAATTTGTACCGCTTTTTACATCGTATATACATTGTAGACATTTTTGAAACAACTTACTGCTCGCTGGTGATATATAACCTCATAATTTCATTCTTACCAATCATGTGCCTAAACCACTTGACCACAGTGAACTGTGATATTCGAGTCTACTATGTCACATGCCTTACTTTGGATTTAGCTCGTTGTTCGGAAATGATGTTTGCCGTACTCACGTTCTAGTTGTGACATCTTGAAATGAGCGTTAGTTGAAGGAGCCTCATGAAATCTCTCATCGATCATATCTCACAATATTTTCAATTTAATTTAAATCTGATGGACGATACATGGTCACTTGGCACATTTGCGAGTGCTGCTGAATTGGTTATTGTCTATCATGGAACATTCTATGTATAATGGTGAAAAGTTTGTTGTACCTTTAAAAGAAGTGTATGACTACACACGCAAAGGTATTTCATACCATAATTTGGATACGGCTTCGTCAAATGCAAGTTTTGATTAAACATTTATCATCTCGTTGTCGAACCAAAATGCTTACGTTGTGCACTTCCTTCGTAAACATTATTTTGTTGTAAAACATGATACGTCTCTACTTGATATATTACATTCTACTTGCCAACCGTGCATACCGTGCTGCAAAAGTGCTTTGTTGTAAACATAAATAACCATATTTCTTATCGTAATTTTGTAAGAAAATTGTCTACGAGAAGAGAAAGATAGATATCTTCTGTCAACGATTTTAAAATGGTAAACATAAAGCGTGTTGTATACTATATTAATGCCCATTCATTCGAAAGCATTGACAGGTATGCACGGTAAAGACCATGTGTGACAATGCTATTTTTTTTTCATTTTCATGTAGACCAAGTTTTTACGTATTATACATACATACCTCACACATTATGCATGTCAACGATGAAGTCTAACTTGTGTTCAGTAGGACGCCAGTGGTAAAATTTTCTTGCCAGGATTATTTATATGTCTTGAATAAAGGTTTATCTAACTTTCAAAACAAGTGTTAAGTAGTACCTATCGTTATTTCTTATTATCACTTAATTTATTATTTTTGTGCACATTTTATATTCTTCGCATTAGTGGTTCTTTAGATAATTCGTAAAAAATATGCTTAATACTTATTACTTTTTGTTAATCCTTTTAATTTTAAAATAGTTGCATTTTGTATTAAAAAGTCAATGATGGTTTCAAAGGATGGGATCTCAGTGGGATCTCGTACTAATCTATAGTTCGTCGTTTACGTTCATTGTAGTGTAACCTGATCTTATATGTAACTGAAGATATATTATATATGTTCATCTTTAATTGTAGCTAAGAGAAGAAACTTGTACTCAAGGTCATGGAAAAGAAGGTTCTGAAACTTACTGTCAGGAAACAGAAGCTTTACAAATGGAAACGGAGAATTGGAAAAAGGTGTAAGTTTGGGTAATAATTTTTGACATTACTTTTTTGATTACTGTTAAAAATGTTTTGTACTTGAAGTCAAAAAATAATCTATAATAAATTTGGCTATCTGCTTATATACGCTTCAATACTAATACCATTCCTCGTAAATAGTTATTGTAATAATATGACGTGGCATAGAGCCAATTGTGTGTACAATCCTGTGTTCTGTCATATTTTGGATATATTTGATTATATTGAAGGTGATTTTGATGGAGCCTGTGTGACGCACAGTGTGCGTCTTGGCTTTCAGCGGTACGGATCGTGTGCGGAATTAGTTTTTTCGTACGGGTATTTCTTGCCGTAGTTCTCCAGGCACGACACTGCTTAATTATCTGCTGATGATGATAACTTAGTTGTCGAAATACGTATACAGAATTACGAAAATTAATGTGAAAAGGGGTTATACATATATCAATCTTTAGTGATTATGATTATATTGAATTGTGACGGACAAACAAATTAGGAAAGCAAGCCTATGGAATTTCTATTTTTGTTTATTTTTATATAGAGTAGAAAATTATACCGAATAGTATTTCCATCGACGGGCGACGCGGCAAATATTTATTCTTCTTTAATAACGTCGTTTTCGAATTAAATATCAATCACGTAGTAAGACCATGTTATAGTTTTTTATGTAAAAAAACTTTTTGCCGAATGCCCTACAAAACTGGTGTAATGAGACCCATCGCATTTGACACCTTAAGAAAATGAAGAAATATGAAATGATGAAATTTAACACTAATTAATAATGCAAAATCACCAAGTTCTTAAGCACAAATTTTCTTTTCTTCGGAGTAAAAATAAAACAAAATTGTACTTTGCCTTTCATGAATATGGATCAGTAAATGGACGCTCAATGCTGTATAAGATATTTTAGGTAGAAACCCGTATTTACATAATTATCTGAACTTTATAAATATGCACAGATCAAATTGGAAAGTCAAATAAAATATAGGTATTTTGAAGTTTTGTTAAATTTAATACAGAAAAAAATATATACTTGAATATGTCTTAGTTTCCATAATGGTAGATATTATTTATTGAAAAGATGTCTAGAAAAGTGGTTACTTTTAATGAAGAAGGCCCTGCTTTATTTATTAAAATTGAAACTAAGTTAAGTATAACCAGTTCTAAAAAGAAATTAAAAGATTTTGAGCCTAACAAATGGTATTTTTTGGTTCTTTACATCTTATTAAAAAGACACTGAATTTCAAAGTTTTTTTAATGTATATATAATTATTTTTACGAATGTGTAAAGAAAGTTTTCTTAAAACTGTATTGTAAAAAAATTTGTTAATTTTATAATAATATATTTTATAATAATAATATAAAACAAATAATGATAAATAAAATAAAATAATTTATATCTAAGTAAAGAAAATATGTGCGATGAAAAAGTAATCATCCCAAACTCGCCCCAGTGTACTTCAACTCACCCATAATCATCTCCATCTCGCCTGTAATCTACTTCAATACAACCGCGTCAAACTCACCTCACAACAATTCAACCTTATTCACTACACTCTGTCCAACTCACCCCAAACCCATCCAGTTTACTATATTTAACATTACTCCATCCATTCACCACAATCCAATTCATCCCATCTAACTCACCTCAAACTAATTTAATCCTATTCAATATACTTCATCCAACTCATCCTAAACCATTTCAACCCAATTTAATATACTCTGTCTATCTCACCTCAAACCAATTCAAGACTATGCAATGCACTCCATCCAACTCACCACAACCCAATCTATCTTACCGTATTTAACATTACTCCAACCAACTCACCATAACCCACCTAGCCTACCCTTTTAATTAATGTACCAAAATGTTCTTTAAAACAAAATGGTCTCTAGTATTCAAAAGTACTTAATAATATACATATGTGACTAAAAACAAATACAATAGAAGTAATTACATATACAGTTGGGAACAGTACAATAAAATAGATACGAATAGATATTTATGATAGCGGATTAGTTCAAAGTGGCTGTTAGGAAAGTATATTAAAATTTCTAAAGATCTGACTATTCGAAAATAAATAAAAATAATCACATATACAGTTAGAGACCTCATGATGTCAGCAGTATAATTAAATAGAATCAATGTTCGAGTTGGCGGACGAGTTCTAAATTGCCGTCAGAAAAGTAGTTTTTAAATACCCGACTATTCAAAAATAAATAGAAATAATTACATGTACAGATTGAAACTTCATATATCATACATACGAATTCTAGATGTCGGATGAGTTATAACCGCAAAAAAGTGTTAAAATGTCTAAATATCTTATTATATAAATATTCTGAAATAAAAAGTATTAATTACATAATAGAAATAATTACATATACAGTCTGAAACCTCTTAACTTTAGCAGTATAATCAAATATATACGTATATATCTATATAGTATGGTAACAAATACGGCGACTATTTAAGACGGTAGCTTATAAAATAACATATATTTTCAATAGTAGTTGACCAAATGCAACGTTGGAAACAAATACAACATATAAAGTTCGGTACTTCGTAACGTTAGCGATGCAATAAAAATACATACACAGTATAGTAAAAGAGATTTAAGATGAGGGAATCTAAAATGGCATAGTTCAACATAGCCGTTAGAGGTTAAGAGGGTTGTAGCTTCCTGACCTGTGCTTAATAAAAAACTAAATAAACTCCTGTATTCTTATCCAATCAGCGATCCTTACGCTTGACCTGCAGTGTGCTAAATTAGTTCAAGAATCCGAAAGGGGGGGGGGTTCCTTGTTAATAAGTCGTAATAGAACTCCACAATATTGAAGCAAAACTGGATCGAAAAAATACGTTCGTTATTCAGTTAACTAAGACCAGAAAAAAAGTGAAGCTCTATACAAGCTTATTGTATGCTCAAAAACTTTTTGGTATGAAACAATGTATTCAATATTAAGTATTTCAGCAAAAACGTAAAAAGGAAACGCTCACATTACAGTTCAAATTTTCAATATAAATATATAAATAATAATCATCCCCTCCTATATGTCTAGTTGGTTTCCACTTATGGTACGAAAGAAAAATACAATGCTATATGTGCCCCTTAATGGACACTTCCCAATAACAACAAAAGAACAAAACAAAGTGATAGCAAATATTTCAAAGAATAATGAAGTTCTGCTTATAACTGAATTAATAGTTACTTTAAATAATTGACGTAATGACAAAAGAAACAGGCTGACTGTGGTGTATAAAAAGGCAAAGGATTAAATAAATTTAAAAAAAAACTATTGTGATTAACTGATGGTAAACTAATTATTTGGTAACGAGCAAAAAATAACAATTACTGCTAACCGTACAGTAAGCCCTTAATGACGTTATAGTTGACAAATAAGCAAGGGCAACATCTTACTAATAAATACTAAGCTGTATATATACGAGGCCTTTAGTTGATAAAGTTAATGGAGGTACTTTTTTTATAACGTAGACTGTCTATTGAGTTAATAATTGGTTACAGCTATTAATTTCGCAGATTATATGAATAAGTAATTATATAAATACCTTCCGTTCACTTCCTTGCTCTTAAATTTTTACTGGGGCTTAGTTAACATCATACAAGATCTAAACACTTTTACGTGATTCCGTAACTTGACTGAACGATAGTAATTAAACTCAACCATTGATACCATAATCTTACGAATCAAGTAACATTAACAATAAAATAATATAAAAATAATACTAGTACGAACGTCTTTTATCTCAGGTTTTAGTATTCCAATATCATCGATGAATCTAGTCAAATTACCTCTTTAACAATTAAGCGTACAGATCAAGCCCTGTTTTTTTAAACATATGGGCTTGGAATCTTCATATACACAATCACTACGTCCGTTCGACAATTAATAAATTACTAAAAAGGTGGTAGATATGGAAAACACCCTAAAGTTAATGTAGAAAGAAAAACAAAGAGAGGAATTAGGCCACTATAAATACAAGGTTTTTAGATTACACATCTCCAGTTGATTTTGAGGGTTAATTAACGGTATTTAAGATCGCCCTTCAGTAGAATGCCAATATGAATCTAACCTGAATTTTATGACCACGTACTGGGTTTTTATTTATCAACTTAACTATTTCCATAAAGCCGATAAACCAAGCAATCGGCTTACAGTAATTCAACGACGTTACAAGGAATGTAATTACCCATTCCAATCAAATAAGCACGATTACTCATTCAAAGTTGAACTTATACATGGCGTAAGATAAGATACTTACTATCTTTCATAAGGAAATCGATTAAAATTGAGATCATAGCCAGCCATTGGAGTTTTAACCCACTAAAGCTATGACGTATCTACACAAAAAAAATGCTTATTATTATGGCCAAATAATTACAAACCGCCGGGCCTAATATAAAGGCTATAATCATACGATTTTATTAATTAAATTTTTTCAATTAAAACAAAATTAGAATATCAATCAGATCTATAATCAGTGGTAAAGATTCTTTGACTGACAGATACGAGAGTGCATTGAGAGTAAGAAAGAACATTAAAAATGAACTCGAATGCGTCTGTAGAATTACTCATTTAAAAAAACATCCAGTGTGTATATGAACGACCACTTGTAAGATTTTCTGTAGAGGTTAGATTCCAAAAGCAAGATATATCTGAACATGTTTCGAGCACTAATTATGTACGAGTTTATTCACCCGACTCATTAAAATGTAGGTACGTTAAGTTTAAGTTATGCGCATTACATACAACTTTCGATATAAATGTAATATTCATAGACATACTTCATATAGAGTAAATTTTGGTGTCTGTATTGAGCAGTTTTCATTTTCTCACATATTAACACAATATTAACTAGGTGTGATAGTTTAAAATCAGGCTTTGAGGAAAAATATAAAGAATTTTTACAAAGTCGGTTTACCTACTTTTGCAAAGTTCCTCCCATTTATCTACTGCAAAGAAAATGCGTGCATTTGATGAATAAATTTGAATGATAGGTACATAACTTGCAGGTAGATTTAAGCCTAGAACTATTCATTTACTATCACTACTATTAAGTAAATACGATGATTTTCCAATGAGTATTTTTCTTGTAGAATAGCCTCTTCGTTCATTTTTAGGGTTCATTCTCGATAAAATCATTATAATTAATTATTACAATATTGTTTTCATTGATAACTGCGACCAAATAAAATAATGTAACAAAACAATTGTACAAAAATTTAATTTATAGTTTTACCTGATAATGTAGTTAATTATTTTTAAGAACACAGCTAAAGTAATTAATCAAAAACAGAATCCTAAATCATTTTTGCTTAATAAATTATTATTTAAAGAAATGAGGGAAAATTTGTGGTGATGAGGGGAAGGTACTCTCATATGTTTCAACACGATGTAATATGTTCTATAAAAAAATTTATGTGATTCATTGTGATAATAATATTATATTCACTTCCAAGCACATCATCTACCTACTGAAGGTAGGTAGGGGGAAAAGGTTAGATGTGATTTGTAGAAAGATGTAATTCAATTATACCTGCGGTAGTTATTATTACAACATGCAAGGTATTAAGTAGATAACATCAGCGATGCTATTTAACTTTGAAAAATATATGAATAGAGTGATTGATGTATGAGAACGATGGAGATATGTTCAAAATTGTCCCGGAGCAAATTAAATGTTTATCTCTAAAAATTTGCAAGGCGAAGGTACTGTCGATGGAGACATTTTGGGGGCAATATCAGTTAAGTTAGAGTTATATTTACCGTGTATGAAGTACTACAACAATGGTGAATATTAAATTTGTGATCCACTGCCATCTAGAAGATCATCTGCTTGTAAAAAAGAGAATGATTTAGTGGAACACTTCAAACAATATGGAAAACCACTAAAGAAAAAAATTGGAGAAATATAGTAAATTTCAATATTTTATGTATATCTTTATAATTATATAATACTAGAAATAAAAGAGTATTATATAAGTTTTTATTTTATTCAATAGTTATTATATACATATACTCAATGACATTAGAATTGTTACACCTAGAAGGAACAATTTTCTGGAATTGTGCTTTTGACAACAGAATGACTATATTGACAGCTTGTTATGATAACAATTGTATCGTTTTATGTTTGACAGTTTTTGCAAAAAAAAAATTTTTCTTTTATTGAGTTGTTAAGAAAACGGTTTATCAGAGCTGATAAGTACAAGTTTTTTTTTTCCAGTTATTGTGTCTTCGCCTACTTCTGTTAAGCGTAACAAAATGCCTCCAATTCGAAGGCGTCAACAATATCACCATCTTAGTGATTTTGACAGGGGTAGAATTGTTGCTTTTAGAGAAGTCGGTTTGGCCTACCGCGAAATTGCCCGCCGTGTTGGTTCCACTGCAATGACGGTAATGCGTGTGTGTAGGGTGTGGACAGAAGAGGTAGAGGAACACGAAACAGACCAACAGGTCAACCGAGGCGTACCGCAGAGCGTCAAGACAGGAACTTCAGACTACTAGCTCTGCGAGACCGTTTTGCTACTACGCGCCAACTCTGTGACCAATGGTTTGGTGTAGAAGGTCGCATTGTCAGTATGCGAACATTATATCGCCGCATTCGAGCTTTTGGACTTGCTTCATAACGTCCACGATTAGTCCTTCCTTTGACTGCAGAACATTGTCGTCAACGTTTGGACTGGTGCAGAGAACGGCAGCATTGGGAAGCAGAATGGCATAATGTCGTATTCAGCGACGAATCGCGATTCTGCCTAGGCATGCATGATGGCCGTCAGAGGGTAAGACGCATGTGCACAGGACTGTTGGAGTAATGGTTTGTGGGGCTATTGCATATGGAAGCCGATCACCTCTTCTGTTTATTCGGGGCAGTATGACAGCTGTGCGTTATGTTGATGACGTCCTACAAACCACTTTATTGCCTTATCTAGATGGCCGTCCACACGTCCTTTTTCAGCAAGACAACGCGCGTCCACATATTGCTCGTCGTACTATGGACTTTCTACGAGAAGCTGGCGTTAATGTTTTGCCGTGGCCACCCCGTTCACCGGATTTAAATCCCATCGAACATGTGTGGGACATAATGGGGAGAAGACTGACCAATTTGAACCATACTCCACAAACTCTGGCACAGTTAATCCACCAAGTTCAAGTTGCTTGGAACGAGGTGCCACAAGCAGACATCGACCATCTTATTTTGTCGATGCCTAGACGTGTACAGGAGTGTCTACAGCTACGGGGTCGCCAAACACATTATTGATTTTTTTTCAAATTAATGTTAATAAAATTTCTTGGAAATCTGATCGTTTCATTCTTGACTTAAGCTTATCACATTACCAAAAAATCACGTCCAGGAAACTATTCGTGCTAGGTGTAACACTTCTAATGTCATTGATATATTTTTTAAAATTTATACAGCTTTTGTTGTTTAAACATGAATTGTATGTATGTTTCAACCTAAACCATTTCACATGTACTTTATAACCATCATATTACGTTCTCAATTAGGTAAAAATTAGAACGTTTCGCCTTTAATAATTGTAAGTTTCATGAATTTTGTGACGTCCCGTTTGCGCTTAGTAGAACAATAAATAAATGTCCGTATCCTCACATTAAATGATCCCTTTGCTTGACCTCCGGGATGCTACACCTTGCTTAAGAAATAATCTCGGAGAGTGGGGGGTCCCTGTTAATCAAATCTAATAAGACGCCACCGTATTGTTATCTTAAAAGCCCAGCCAACATTAAAGCAAAAGGCGGATCAATAAAATGCGTTCGGTATTTAGTTAACAAAGAAGTAATTTACAGTAATAAAAGAAAATTTAAACACTATTACAAATTTATTGTATTTGTTAAATTTTTGCAATACACGGTATTAAAAAAATATATAGATATTAAAAAAAGAAACATCTACGCCATAGTTCGGAACTCTAATTACTTCTCCCCACCTGTACGTATAGTTGATTCACACTAGTACATATTCTATGATATATGTATGTATGTGCCAGTTAAGAAGAACTTTCCAATAACACAAAAAACAAATAAACAAAACAATAAATCACGTAAGAAAATAATGTTCAGTTTACTACTAAATAAATTAAATAATTAAATAATTGATGTTATGGTGTAAAATTGACTGTGATCTATGAAATATAAAAGATTATGTTAAGAAAAAGAACCTACTGTAATTAACTGACGGTTTACTAATTAATTGTCAGCTAGCAAAAATAATAAACAACTATGACTAATCATTCAATGAGCTCTTAATTAAGTTAAAGTTAACAAATATATAGAAGTAAGACTTAACTAATAAGTCATGGTCTAATTATTCAAGAAGCCCTTAATTAATTAAAATGAAAACCAAATTTATGAAGGTAATATTTATATCTTGTGTAATTACTAGCAAGTAAATTAAACTCGCCATTACATTTAAACTATTGCTTAAATGTCTCAAATCAGGATCTAAACGCTCGTAAATGATCCCGTAGTCTTATGAATCAAATATAAATAACAATAAACTATTTAAATAATAATTACGAACGTTTTTGCTCCGTGGCTTAATTTCAATTCGCTAATGTCTCAGATTGTAAAGCAAAGTACTAGATGGCTTTGTTAAACTTTAAGACTGCAGATTAAACTCTGTCTTCTTAATCAAATGAACACGGGATATTCTTAAAAACACTAACTCAGTCCATTCAATAATTATCATGCTATCGAAGGTAGGGAAGGAAAGAACCCTAAAGTCAAGGTAGAAAAAAACAAGGGAAGAATTATTCCACTTTGTAATGCAAAGCTTACAGATGACATACCTCGTAGTTATTATAGTTTCTAGGGTTAATTAATGAGAATAAAATAGTCCTTCTAGTAAGATGCCAATATTCGATCCAATTTAAACTTTTTACCATGTGTCGAGATATCCACTTAACTGATACAATTCAATTATAAGTCGATAAATTAATCGATCGGTATAGTATATTCCAACGCGATCGTTGCTAATTAATAATAATATGCACAATCGATATAAAAGTTGAACTTTTAATGGCGTGTATGATAGTAGAGCTCTTAACAGTCAACGTTAATAATCTATAGAGAGCACAATATGAGTAACCATTAACTTTTATGCTGCTATTCTCATGACGTCACAGAGGAAAGAACGCGGGAAAGAGCAAAATATCGACTCATTACTATGGCAATTAATTACAAAATATTGTAAATAACTTCAAGTAAATATTATGACAATAATAATACAAATTGACTGACAATTAAAATAAAAATTAAAATATCGGAGAGATCTATAACTTTTCAATAATATTGATTATAAATTTATGCTGACAGATACCAAAGGGTGATAAGAATAACAAAGAATAATAAAATGATAATTGGCTAAATACTTATTCCCAAAACATTGTAATTCCACAATGTACAGCGGTGTCCGCAAAATATAAACAGAAGATAAATTGTGCATGTGACAATTTATTTACGTGTTGTCATTTTTAAATAACACAAATTTCAACACGATAATAATTATCATAAAATATATTACCTATTGTGCATGTAAAAGTGTCTATTACATTAAAAAATTTTAAATACGATTTTAATGACAAGATCTTAGCTGTTGAATAGATAATAAATAACTTACCTTAATTCATATCAGATACTGTAGAGGTAATGAACAGATCTTAAACATCTTAAACAGTTTGAACAGGTATTAAACAGCTTTTGACCATTTATTAAACAGGTAATAAGCAGGGCCAAAATAGCTTTAACATCTTCTGGACAAGTACTAAACATATATTTGAACAGCCTCCAAAAACTGTTCAGAGGCTGAACAGTTTCTGGACAGTTCTGGATTTCAGGTATTAAACAGGTAGTGCACAGCATCGCCTTTATATTACATATGTTACAAACATATTTAATTATTTTTATCAATCACAGTATTAACTTTATCATTATCATACTCAGCTATCTCTTTAAAATTGAGGAACTGAAAAAATAAATTAGTTATTATTATCCATGATCGTAATACAGTCATCATTATTTAGATAAATATGAAGAGGCTTAAGCAATCATTACCTTTTCCTATTTTGCTATACTGTAATTCGAGATGAATAATATTCATAATCCATATCCGATCCCTATAAAAAGGACGTACATATACAGATTCTATATAATCAAAAGTTTATTTAAATGATGAATGACAAGTGGAAGTAAAACCTCCATGTAAAATGTAACTACTTTCACTACTATTTTATTTATATTATTATTATGGATAAATCATCACCGGACAGTAAATAACATTTTTGTTTGCAAAAGGCATCGTTTTTATATTTTTCAAATATAATGATAAAATTTATAGATTCTATATATTGTTGAGGTTGGTTTATTAATGTCTTTATACTATAGAAGAATTACCTTGAATGGTGTTTTTGTAAATAAATTTTAAGATATTTTATTAAAATTTATATATAAAAATGTAGAAACTTTCGGAATTAATAAATAAGCTGTGTGTATGCATATTAATTACATTATATATGTATATTATTGTTAGAGGTATGACGTCATGAGGTTCCAAACTATATATGTAATTATTTATTTCTATTTATTTTTAAGTAGTTGTTATATACTTAGAAACTTAACATACTTTTATAGTCATTTTGAACTAACCTGCCATCTTGAATATCTATTCAAATATATTTTGAATATACTGCTGATTTCATGAGGATTCGAATAGTATATGTAATTATTTTCATTTATTTTCGAATAATTATGTATTATTAAATATATTCTATTAAGCATTTTTGATTATTAGTTATCGTTTTCTTTTTAGTGGCGATTTTGGTACGTTAGACCAGATATATTAAACAGGGTAAGCTTGACCGAGTACGTTAGATATGGTCAGAGTTAGTTGAGATATGTTAAATAGGGTCGGCTGGATGGGTTGAGGTGAGTTGGATGGAGTAATATTAAATAGGGTAAGCTAGATAAGGTTGAGGTAAGTTGAATGGGGCATATTGAATAGAATCGTATTGGTTTAAGGTGAGTTGAATGGAGTATATAAATGGGTTTGAATTGGTTTGGGATGAATTGCATGAAGTATACTGAATGGGGTTAAATTAGTTTGATGTGAATTCTATGGGATAGAATTGGGTTGTGGTGAGTTGGATGGAGTAATTTTTAATATGGTAAGCTGGATAGTGTTGGGGTACCGTGAATAGGATTGAATTGTTGTTATGTGAGTTTAACGGGGTTATACCCGTATGGAGTGGTTAGTTAGGATTGGGATGGTTCGGAATGAGTTGTATTGAGGTAGGTAAAGGGTGAGACTGGATTAATTAGAGGTGGTTTAGGGGTAAGTTGGGAGTAGCTTGAAATGACGTGAGTTCGAGGCAGTATTTGGGTGGCTTTGGGGCGAGTCGGGGTTATGATGAGTTATGGTGTTTTTGGAATTAGCTGTGTTATGATAGGTTGTGTGGGTTTAGGTAGTAGTGAGTTGGGCAAGGGGTGGGTTAGGGTTAAGTAAGGATGGGTGGGGCTGACCAAGGGTGGGTTGGGCGTGAATTGGGGCAGATTAAATAAGTAGGGGTTGTCTATGGTTTGGTTAATAGCGAATTCGGGTCAGTTAAAGGTTAGTTAGAGGCGAATTGAGTGTGAACTAGGGTTTGTTAGGGGTGAGTTGGAGTTGGTTACGGGTGAGTGGAAGATTTGGATTAGGAGTTAAATTTGGATTGGATTGGCGGGGGTTTTGCGTGAGTATATAGAGTTGTCATCTCCTTTCGGGAAGGAGAGGTAGTTCCAGAACCGCCAAATCTCTTCTATTGAGACCGTATGGATTCAGGTCCGTTGAAAGAAAATTGGTTTCGATGTGAACTCGTTCACGGGAACTTTTGTCAGGTTCTGTACAAATAAACAACTTAGTTTATGAACAACAAAGGTAAAAATGAATTAAGATGTTCAAAGAGCTTTTCCTTCATTTCACAGCTATGCTGCAAGGATCTTCGAACTCTTTCGAAAACCCCCACATCGGTTTGGATTCGGTGGTGTCCTTATTATACTCGTTGCCATAGTTCCTCGAAATCATTTGCAGACGTAACGTACATAAAAGTTTTCAAATATTCCACCAAAAATATTCAAGAAGGATTTAAATCGGACGATCTTGCAGGCTATGATACAGGTTCGCCCCTTTCCAACCAACTATGTCCAAAAGTCCCTTAAACATCTCATTTGACTTTTTTCGATTTTGTCGTTTGTTTCAAAACTACATCGTTTGTTGGTAAGTAATAAAAATTGGTGTTAACACAAAATGTTTCTCCAAAACCGTTTATTTGCGGACCCATAGTCAACGCTGTTTTAAAAATTAGACATTTTCCGTCGCAATAGAAAGCCGCATAAATTTATCGAGCAAGTAATACTATTCTTCTATTGACCTTAAAAAGCTGAAGTCCTTGATAGTTACGCCAGCATATCACCGCAAAAACCGCAACATTCATGCCACCGCGTAATCTCCAAAGACTATTAAATCATCTTCAAAAGCAGCAAAAAAACTGGAGGGAAAATGCCCATACATTAGATAATGTAAAATTACTTAAAAACGAACGTATCAAACATTTCGGCATTATTTAGAACCAGAACTGATGTTCTCAAAACTGCAAAGATTATTGGCCGATTATTTTTCGGAAAGAATGTCGCCGCCTAATTTTAACGTCACGACATTTCCCATCTTAAATGTTGAGATAAATACGGATTATGCATTGGTTTGCAATGAGTGTCGCACTACACCAAAACCTACGATACTACTACAGAGAAAAAAAAATCTCGAATTATAGATTGATCACTGTGATAGTACAATAAATAAGCGCCCATATTCTTACCTTAAATGATCCTTTGATTGACCTTCAAGATACCAAAACTAGCTCAAAAAAAGAAGAGTATGGTAAGGTTTCCCGGCAGTATAAATTTTAAAAAAAGCGCCACAATTTCGTTACCCAGAAAGTCCTTGGCTAATACTGAAGAAACGAGTATCCACGAAAGACGTTCGGGATTTAATTATCATAAAAGGGGTTCCTTTTTTTAGAAACACTTGTGGAACTAAAGTTACTAATTAGTTTACAGATAAATTATTTCCAAACATTGTAGTATTATTACATATACAGTCGGGTTAACAAAATATGAACAAAAGTGAAATAAGCATATAATAAGATATCACATTAGTTTTAAATTAGTTTTAAATATTTTATAGGTGAAATATATGTTCTATATTGAAATGTCTGCCCGAATGTGGAGTTAGTTCTTAGAAAAATCCCCAATTCGCAATATTTAATTAATAAATTAATTATATATTATGAATTAATAAAAGGCCCTCCTTTTCCCTTCGAAATCCAAATTTGAATAGCATAGTCCGGTACAATATTCTTCAATAGAAGATAGAATTTTATTTAAATATTAAACCATTAAATGATCTAAGAATTTTACACACGGGCTAATATTCGAAAGAAGCATATAAAATTAGATAGTATTATTTTCTTATGAAATAATTTTCAAATTTCATTATTTAGGCATGATGAGCTGATTAGAAGCGTTAAAGAAAATACTCGTTTTCTCCAAGAAGACATAGCAACCATGGAAGGAGGGTCATGTTGTGAAGGTAAAGCTTCTTGCTACGACTTCAACGTCTTTATAAATCTTGCAACTAATGAGAAAGCAGTTAATACAGATTGTAACTATTTTAACAATTTTTATGAAACCCAAGATTTCTTCGAAGAAAATCATAATTTTCAGCGGTTAGAAAGAACCCTAAGAGAAATTACGTATCTTAAAGAATTAATTGCAAGACAATTTAAAGAACTGCAATTTATGAAAAAAAGCTCTACTTTGCTTGAAAACGATTCTGTAGAAGTTTTAGATGAGCAAAATAAGATAGCGGAAGAGAATATTTATTTGAAATCGGTTGTTAAAACATTAGAAAACGATATGAAGAAATTAGCTGCTGATCGGGATCAGATAAGTAGAGAATTGGTTGAAGTATGGAAAGCAAGAGCAGTAGCTGTAGAAGAAAGTAATAAGTGAGTAATTTTATAATTTCGTCTAGAATCTTCTTTTGAGTTGGGTGTGTAAACGTGCGGGTCTGCCGACTAGTCCATTTTTGGAAATAATCGATTTACCAAACTTCTATTTTAATAAGTAAATTATTTTGTTGAAACTACATGTTGTCCAAGTCGAGAGCATCCAGTCAATGTTAAGTGATAATAACGGGGCTACTAGTATCGTTGATAAAAGGTAAGGTCCAGCGATTCCTCCGGTATGAAGTGGATACTGCTTCTCTAAGTATTACTTCTGTCTGATTTGTCATATCAGATACGGTAGTTTTGTTTATTCACAAAACTGTTATGCAAGAAATGAGCTCCGTCGCTGAAAATACTTCCTTATGAAATTCGGAATCATTTTTAAATTGTTCTAAAGGCTAATTACTGAATCTGTGGTCCATTTTCAAGTTTGTTTAAAGACCAATTACTTAATCTGAGACCCAACAAATTATCGTTTGTTTTGAATTCTTGAATCAAAATAATCTTGTAAGCATGCAAGACAAGATTTGTTTAGTAAAATTTGCTACAAACCGTTGTTGGAAATGCCCAGTGTCTGAGATCGAGGAGAAATTGACACATTTGGATTTTCACAAGCACTCTGACGTACAATTCCAATATTCCCTTGACCCATTGCACTGGACGATTATAATGATCGAAAGTTGAATACACATAAACTACCGGAGACTGAAATGGCAACCCTCCTGCAATATTTGCTGACACACAAATATATATATATATATATATATGTATATATGTGTATATGTATATATATGTATATATATGTATGTGTGTATGTGCGTGTATTAAAAGAATAAGAAAAGGTAATATAAAAAACCTTGACCAACTTCTAAGGTTGAATATTGACTTAAGTAGAAGATTCGTAAAAATCGTACTATATTGATCGATTATTGGTTTTAGTTAAATAAAGATATTATTCTTTGAGTCGGTATTTGTTTTCGCAAAATTTCTGATAGTGATAAATGATTTGATAGTAAACTTTTTAGGTAATTGGTGCCTATACCGGTTTGTCTTTCTTTCCGTCTTCTTTTGCATACAGGCATATATATGTAATATTTCTTCTTTTGTACTTTATTAGTATTATGACCTTATAGTTTTAGCACGTGTTTTAACTTAAAATGAATAGTCCTTCTTTGGGTATAACTCTCTGTAAAATTTTTAAAGATCGAATTTTAATTTCTTCTAAAGCTATTAAAAATGTTTTATACTAGTCACCAACTTTTGTTGAGCGATATAAAATCTAATGTGATAGGTGAAAGATTAATCTCCCGAAAAATTAACTACAGTTTCTAGTAAATATTACATTATATCTCAGCTATATTTTAAATAATTCCAAAAAGTTTAAATATATCTGAGATATCTGTTATTCCAAAAATTTACAACTCCCACTCGTTCGGGTATGCAAATGTTCAACATAAAACTCTAACAATCTTTGAGGAAACAAGTCCATTCGCCTTATGCTAATTGGTATAATATTAGATAATGCCATCCAATATCCGAGGCAATACATCCTCTTCTACCATTATAGTGCGAAGTAGTAAGTCTATTACTAATACAGAAACTGTATCGAAATGATATGATAAACGCTATGAAGGAATCGTTCATTAATAACACAAATCTGCCTGAAGATCGGTGAATGCGTGAAACATATGTAGTAGATAGGGTGTTATTTATAATAGAATGATTCCTTTTAATATATTTTTTCTGAAAAAAAAATTAAATGATTTACATTCTTCTGTAAAGGTGTTGAAAATGAGAAAGGGAACTCGATCGAGGAGTAATCTCTGATAATGACTGGAAGATGTACCACAACTTCCTAGTCGGCTATTACGTTTAAAGGTACCTAATAAATCTCTGTATATTAGAGACTATAACGTCTCTAGGAATAAATAAATGTCTACGTAGGCGATATGTTCTAGAAAATATATTCTGTTTGAAATTTTACTAATGCAAGTAGATTACCATGACTGCCAGTGTATTCCTATACAAACTAAAAGACTAATGATAGCTACACTTCGTTTCTTCTTCTAGTAAAGTTAGTAAGCTCGAATATCGGATATTTGCTCTAAAATTCAAAATCTGCAAAAAGTTAAAAATTATGCAGTATCATTTCTAAAAATATCTAACGTAGAACAGATCCAGCTGATTAAAGAGAAAAGAAATTGAGCTAAATCTTTCCCCCCTTGGTGGGATGATCAGTGTTTACGAGCAATTAAAGAAAGAAGAACTGCAATTATGCTCTTAAAAATAATCCTAGTACTTATAAATTAATTTTATCCAAAAGAAAGTTTCCTGAATCCTAAGAAATCTTAAAAGGATATAAAAAAAACTTCTTTCATCAACTTTTGTGAATCTCCTAATAGGGAGTTAAGGAATTGTGGCATATTGATGCAAATTTAGTGTTTCAGATGCCCTTTGGAACCCTATCCTTTTATATACTTAAACGAAGATTAGCTTCTTATTTTTTTTTAAAATTTCACTGCTGCTTTTACTCTTTTAAAAGTAAAATTCTTCTATTACATATTTTTAATTCCTTTTGGACAGGATTAATACTCTTCTTTGGAGGCTACTATTGTCCCCTTTTTGAAACTTAACCGAACTCACAATTCGTATAAACTTATAAGCTTATCATTATGTCTTTTAAAATCCTAAAAATATCTTACTAAGAATCACTTGGAATGGTAGACGGAAAATATAGTATAGTAGTCACTCAAAATCTAACATCTATAAGGTTTTTGCTTGAAAAGAATATATCGTGCCATGTTTTCTTAGATAGCCAGAGCATAGCATAAAATGACACAATTTACAGAATCGTTTCTTAGAAAGCCCTAAAATAATTAACTTGGTCATAATGCATATGTGCTTCTCATACTAATTTTCATTATACGATTACCCTCAACTCATTCACTTTCCATATTTTGTATGAAAAGTTGATATCGTTGTTGTAGATAAAGGGTGTTTCAAATTTCGCGTTTTTTTAAAGAATATATAAAACACATAATTTGCATTCACTTTCAAAAATTTTTATGGGCAATTGAATTATCAGTTATGATATGTATATACGTGCGAAAAATAATATCTGCCAAATCTTGTTTTTCTCTTGCAGCTCCACAGACGTCCACACAATTTTCAATGACATTTTGACATAATTATGGCCCTATCTCACCAATGCCACGCATAATTTCATCTTTCTAAGCAGGAATTAATTGTGGATTGTTTTTATAAACTTGACTTTTCACATAACTTCAAAGAAAATAGTAAACGGTGTCAAATCACATGATCTTGGTGGCCAATTAACACCACCTTTCTTGAGATTACACGTCCAGAAAATTTTTCTCTCAATAAATCAATTGATTCGTGTACAAAGTGAGATGTAGCGTCATCCTGTTGAAACCACATATCCTCTAGATCAATATTCATTAATTCGGGCCACAAAAATTCGACGATATCGATCACCATTGACAGTTACAGCTTCACCAACAGCATTTTCAAAGAAATAAGGTCCAGTTACACTACCTAGCCATAATGCACACTAAACAGTAACTCGTTTAGGATGCATAGGTTTCTCATGAATAATTTGTGGATTTTCCTCACCCTAGATACGGCAATTTTGTTTAATAACATATTATTAACCAAGTTCAAAATGTGCCTCATCGGAAAACATTATTTTTTGAGAAAACTCAGCTGATTGCTCATTGATGAAATTGACAAAAGAACGACGTTTTAAATGATCTAATGGCTTCACTTGCTGTGTTATTTGAACCTTATATGCCTTCGGAGCTAAATCCTTGTGTAAATACTCCATGTTGTTGGTCCACTAAGTCCAAGTTGTTGTTAACGTCGTCTAATGGACATATCAGGATCTTCAGCAACACTTTCACGAACCAAACAAATATTTTCTTGTGAACGACTACTACGACTGTATTTTTCACTTTTTTGATCTTCCGCGGAACCGGTCTCTTGAAATTTTTTAATAATTCGACCAATAGTGCTTTCAGATGGACGATTATGTAAACCATAAAATTCACGTAATTTTCTAAAAACTTTTTTCACAGAACGCTGATTTTCATAAAATAATTCAACAATTTAAACGCGTTGTTGTACCATGTACGAAGCCATTTTTATAAATGTCATATATCACACTTTTTAAACGCCCACATATCCAGACAAATTCAGTGCGCCACCTGTATTTTATTTATTCTTAAAAAAAGCCGCGCAATTTAAAACACCTTTAGGTGCATAAAAGAATATCAAGTTATCGGATTGTGATTATAGAGTTATAATTCCTTTTGTGTTATATGTACATATTATGGAAATAGGTAAATTACAAAACATTACATTACGATTATTATATAAAGTGTAAAGAAATTATTAATAAACAGTTAGCAAAGTTTAATGATGAATATAAAAAAATAGATCTAGTTGATGCGTCCCAATTCAATTAACATCCAAAATTAATTTTTGCTCATGAAGAAAAAGACAAAGTAATAATTTTTCCCTAGATTTAATAAACTAAATTCCGACAATAAAGGACGCGAATTTATAATTTGTAACAGCAAATTTTTCTATGTTTTTATTTATATTTGAAGTTTATTTAGGGTACGATAAATTTTTTTGTGTTCATATGAATGAATTTAAGAGAGACGGTTAAAGAGAAGTACAGAGAGAAGCACATGCGCATTATAGCAATTGATTTTGCATAGGTTTACCCACTATAAGGCCCATTATTAAACAGGATTCGATAGGGATCCATATTAACCCCTGTTTTTTGCAATTATACAGCTCTTTTAGAGAAAATAAAGACTATTTTACAATATACGGATGCTATTGTTGTTTTTTCCACAGATACTTCTACAAACACACTAAGTAAATTGATAGGATCGAACTACGACTGGTTAGTGATGAATGATGTAGATATTTCTCCAAATAAATTTAAATCGGTTATTTCTACTAGAAAGCATGTCCCCGAAGTTCATCATGGGAAACAATGTTTTCTCTGTCTTCTAGAAGGCTTGCTTTCTAGGAGTATTCCTGCATTCAGAATTACTCTTCAATAGAGAAGTGAAGAATATGATTTTTAAGTACTCCAAACCCATAGATATCATAATTTCACTAAGAGTAATTTCCATTTATATACCCTTTTACTAATATGTAAACCTAATTGAATTAGAGACTGGCTAAATCTATAAGAGTTAATTAAATAAAGCTATCACGATGAAGTTTCTAATTCGCTAATATTATCCAGTTCTCTTAGCAATAAAATCTGTAATTCACAGGTAAGGTGTTATAAGTTAGAAATCTTTTAATGTTAAATAACAATGGTCAAGCTGTATCAGTCAAAAGGGTCGGACGTATTGATCGAGATTATGGAAAAAGCAAATTGGCAAACTAGTTTTACTACTTGTTTCAGTTTAATAAAAACTGACCGAAGTGTAAAAACGTATATACAACGTTAAATTGATAAAACATTCTTTTTATTTTTAAAGATAAGCAAGTACTACTAAAAGTATATATAAGGTCAGATTTAATAAGGAATGTTAAAAGGAATGATTCTATTATTAATAAGATCCTATCTACTACATATGTTTCACGGAATTCACCGATCATCAGGCAGATTTGTGTTATTAATGAACGATTCCTTCATAGCGTTTATCATATCATTTCGATACAGAAAAATAATGAATAATATCATTGTCTCCCTTTCTCGTCCAAAACAAAAATGTATTGAACGACAAAGCGGAGAACGAGGGAGACAATGATATTATTCATTATTTTTCTGTATCGAAATAATATGATAAACGCTATGAAGGAATCGTTCATTAATAACACAAATCTGCTTGAAGATCGGTGAATTCCGTGTAACATATGTAGTAGATAGAGTGTTATTAATAATAGAATGATTCCTTTTAACATTCTTTAATTGGCAAAAAAGCCGTGACGCAAGCGTCTCTCTATACGCTCTGGTAACTTAGTTATCGACATGCGAGACAGACGCGTTCTCGCTTTGTCGTTCAATACATTTTTGTTTTGGACGAGAGAGAGAGAGACAATGATATTATTCATCAGATTTAATAATTTAAAAGTTTAGTGTTTAGATTATAAAATGATAGCATAAGTTTGTGTTATAGTGATAATTGAGTATCGGAAGTGTGCGAGTGTTCAGTTGATATCAGTCACAAGTAGAAAAGAATATCTACTCGAAGTAAGAAAAAAAATATTTCTATTATAAAAATGTTCACAGATAAATTACATAAATTCAATTTATTTACATATTGCGTAAATAATGCCTACTCCTCAATACTATTTACCATTTCTGCACCACGGTAACAAATGCTATATTATGACGCAAATCAACAAACCTAATATCAGCAACTACATGAACTTCCTCAGTAACTGCACTCGATGGTTTCTTTCCCCTCCCAGATAGAAATCATGATACTTCCATCAAACAAAATTATTATCTAAATCAACAAGAGTATCGAAACACTTCTCAACAATTATTAAGAGCTCGGACAGACCTTGAATGGAAGACTGTAATAAACAAGAAATGCTTGATAAGCCCAGAAGAGTACACTACAAGAAAGCAAACAAAGAGTACTAAATACTGTTTACAAAAACCAATTGAAACGAATAACAGGTTCAGTGAATTGATGGAAGATGAAAACAATATTAAAGAAATTAAAAGAGTTAGGATACCCTCAATAACAGTTTACAAAGTGAGAGTCATTGATGGTTTACATAAGATTCTACAAGCAATTGCACCTGATAAATATAATATTGAAACACTTCGATCTGAGACAATAAAAATCAGAAAAATGCGTTGCAGTTATCAAAGTTTTAGATAAAAAAAACACCAAATATTACACGTACAGGCTGAAGTCAAAAAAAAACTTTAGAGTAATAATACGAAGAACGCATCCTTCAATGGCTTTCAACGGTACAGATCGTGTGCGGAATTTGTTTTCGTACGGATATTTTGCCGTAGTTTTCCAGATCCGACACTGTTTAATTATCTGCTGATGATGACAGCTTAGTTGTCGAAATATGTATACAGAATACGAAAATTAATGTGGAAAGGGGTTATATATCCACACTCAGTGATTAATTCCATCAAAAATAAATCTATAATGTAATGAAACTAGCACATACTATAGTGAAATTCCAGCCACTTTAATTTGAGAGGATCATCCTTAGGTGCTCAAGGTGGCGAGATTTTGAGCACACTAATAATTACTGTCGAAGAACGAGATGTGTAAAATATGCAGGGAATCATCTAACGAAAGACGATCACACCTATTTAATCTTAAAGCTGTTCATTCCGGTTACGCCCAAATATGCAGTAATAATTTCCCAAATCTTAATGACGCGACAAACAATCATGGAAATAATAGTACCAATAAATTTGAAAGAACGTTTGCCAAAATTATGGATACTATACTGAATCTGCTAACAATTGTCGCCAATAAACTAACAGATGAAATGTATAAAATCGTAATCCGTAACGTAATTGGGTTTCACCAACATGTTTTAGAACTCAAAACATTCATAATGAATCATAACATCGACATTCGCATATATCTTTCTTTGGATTTTAAAATTACTTTTTTAATGTTGCGTGTTAATATTCAAAACCCGTGTATACAACTTTTCGCGTTGCTAATACACATTCCAAGGAGAATTTTTTCGTTACATGGCGATTTGTCTGTTTCGCGCCAAAACCCTCATTCCTAGAAATCACTACCTAGGCGAGCGATATTCTAGCCAATTATCGTTTTTTAGATGCCTTCATACTTAACATTATGATTCCTTTACCATTAATTTTTACACGATTTAATTAACGTTACTTTTCAAATACGGTATCATACGTTAGCATAGTTTACCCCAAGTCTCTCACTAAAGTCCCATTTGATTATGTTATATTACTTATGAGATAATTTAATGTTTTATCAAAAATTATTTCTCTTCTGCCGGTCCTATTAAATAATATAGTGAATTACATTATATTTAGTAGAATATAGCATAAACGTATCTGTTCTACAGAAAAGATCACTTTGGTAAACTATTTTTCAGATAGATATACGTCTCACCTGAGGCTTACCTGATCTCATTTACCCGCCTTATACTGACAGCGAAGTACTTACTGTAAGGTGTCATTTTAACCATATTTTTCTCGCAAATCCTTCGATTGCGTTTATTTTAATCAATATCGCGATCCCTTTCACGTATCGTTAATTATAATAATTCCTTGCAGTCCGTGTTCTGTGATTGGTGCATTTTTATTTCCTTTCTCATCATTTTTAACGGACTTACCGTACCCCTCCTGGTAGTATAAGAAACTAGCGACGCACAAAGTGTGTCCGTCTTGCCATCTTGCGGTCGTCAACAACAGCTCGTAAGTTCTTACTTTGGTACGCCATCTTAACCCTTGTACATCCGTACAGTTTTCATGCGTATTAACCTCGTGTTGCCGTGATCCACCTTCCGGTAATACAGGACAGCTCCTTTTACAAGATAAGTATTCCTTTGTTTTGTAATTGATTCTTCTCTTGTCAATCTTTTACGCGGTATTCTTCAACACAAACAAATAAACTGCATGCACGAGGTATCTGCGAGTACGTTTGCGCGTCTTTCCATTTAATTATTAAAACTAGCGAGACACTTTTTCACCTTATTTCATAACTGCTAATTAATTTTGATTGAGATTAAAATAAATTTACGTAATTCACGTAAGTACTGGTTCATTAGTTGTTTGTTTTTTTGATTTATCTGCATCTATTGCGACGCCCGAGCTAACCAAAGAGTTCAACACAACGCCTTGATCGTAATACTCTAATATCAGAAACACTCTTCACAACTAGACATCATCTACACATACCCGGATACAAAATGTATTGTAGTAACCATTTAGATAAAGCTGCTTACTGGGTTACAGCCATAATATTTCGTGACAATATTCAACGATATAAACATAAAAAATATTCAGGACTGTCTGCAAGCAACCACAATTGAAATGAGAATGAGCACTTTGAATGTATCAGCAGTCTATTGTCCTCTCAATCATAAAAGTAAATAAGAACATTATGCAAATTACTACGTCAAACATTCATTTTGAGAGTTAAGAGTAACTACTACTAAGGGAAGAGAACTTCTAACTGTTAATAAACTAATATACGTCTCGACAGGTGAACCGACCTATCGGCCTACTGATATGAACAAAATACCTGACTTACTTGATTTTACGATAATGTAGGTAAGGTGCAATAATGGAAGATAAATAGATACTTAAAAATGTAAAGTAGAAAGCTTTCTAGATATATTATCGGATTACACCTGTAATAATTATGATACGCGCCAGTTAAGAAAACAATAGCAATTATCAAGAACTAGAGAATATAAAAGAAAATATAATAAAGCTGCGAAGAAACTGAAAGATATGCAATACACCCTCCCATAAAAAATGATAAAAATAAATGAGCGAGAAACAACAAGGAAAAAGCTTATGTTTATGCAAATCATCCGTAACGAATATATCGGCTACTTCCTTTGGAAATTTCTGTCTAAGAAGAAAATAAAATACGAAACTTCATAGAGAAGCTTTTCCAAATGGACTTGCCTCATAATAAATTCAGAAAATGAGAGATATAAGAAACAATTATGAAGAAACTAAACGTCAACAAAACTCCCGGATTAAATCTTATCACCAGCAAAAAACTACAAAAATCAGAAGAAAACTAATTACTTTCATTTATAATGCCATGCTCAATTACTTCCCAAATCTGGAAAGTAGCCCAGATGATAATGATCTATAACTCTGGCAAGAATCCAAAAGCTACGTAATCCAATAGACCAATAAGTCTCTTAGCAATACTGTCAAAAGTGTTTGAAAAGATTTAAGCAAAAAGACTGGTGTACATTATACAGGAGAGAAACATTATTTCAGAACATCAATTCAGATTTAGAAACTAACATAGTACTGTAAAGCAAATACACGGGTATGTAAATGATAAACAGAGACTTTGAAGTCTCTGTAACTTCTATGTACATCTTTCAAGTCTTTGATAAGATGTGAAACCACTATGAACTTTTAAAATACTAACATTTTCTAATAAAACAAAATAATACATATTCGAATTTATACCCTACCTTATCTGGCATGCCTCAAGGAAGTCTATTGGGATCAATTCTATATTCGATATAAACGGCAGACTTACCAATCACAACTATGACAACGGTCGCTACATATACCGATGATACGGCAGTCCGTTCATCATACATCAATCCAAAACTGCTTCAAGAAATCTCCAGACTATCACACATCTGCACATCTTGGTTTTCAACGGTGCGGATCGCGTACGGAGTTTATTTTTTCGTACAATTTTTTCGCCGTGTTTTACCAGGTGCGACACTTTGAAATTATCTGCTGATGATGACAACTTGGTTGTCGAAAGGCGTATACAGAATTTACAAATAGTTAATTGTGGAAAGGGGTTATATATCAACCTTATTGATCAACTCCAGACTAACTTGGATAATATCCAAATATGGTTCAAGAAATGGCACATGAGAACCAATTAAATCAAATCTACACACATCATCTTTATACTACGCCAAGGTAGATGTCCACCCGTTAAAATCAACAAATGCGACATCCCTCTAACTAACAGTATAAAATATTCTGGCATTCATCTAGATAAGCGGCTTACTTGACAAACACATCTACACAACACGAAAACAGCTAGGTGTCAAACTGAATCACATGTATTAGCTTATCGGAGACAGATCTATTGAAAATAAATTATTGCTGTTTAAAGTTGTCCTTAATCGGATATAGTCGCATGACATTCAGCTCTGGGAAACTGCCAGTAACTCGAACATTAAGATCTTACAGAGGTTCCAACATAAGATATTATGAGTCATGGTCAATGCCCCAAGATATGTATCCAACTATGTTATTCAACGGTTTATTTCTATCTTTATTAAGGATACCATAGCTCAATATTTCATCAAATACTATGATAGCATCCCAATGTGCTCGCCAAAACTTATCCAAACCAACAGAGAAAGCACTAAGATTGAAAAGAATCACACCTTTAGATATGGTGTCTAAATTGAATTAGTGTGTAATGTGTATCGTGTTTGGTGTAGTTAGCTGCTAACTTTGTCATAAAATTATAATATAAATATTGTGTGGATAAGTTCAATGGAATTAATCAGCTCAAGTCATTTCATGTCAAATTAATAGCTTCTATCTCTAGGATAGATTGCTTAATATATGTAGTTAAATAAGAAAACAGGATGCGAAATTAAATCGATATGGATTCCAGGTCCTAAGCAATATACAGAAATGAAATAACGAACAAACTCGATAGAAAGTCATCTGAAGTTAACAATTTCTCAGTAGAAAATTACGAACTTAAGTTTTAACTATATTGTGGCATTTGCTCATTATTAAAAATTAATGTTAAAGAAGATATTAATTGTATATTTTGAATTGTTTCAGATACTGCAAAGGAATCTAGAGTACCATCAGAAATAGAATCGAAATTAGAGAAATCCTAATTTAACTTTTACGAATCTTATAAAATTTCAATTGATTTAGATAATTTTATTATGAATTTTCTTAAGTTCTGCAAGATTTGAAAACATTGCCATGCTTACGTGTACATAGTATTACCTCCTCCTTTGAAGAAGATGAAAATGAATATAAAAATGAATGTCGGTTAATTCAATGTGTGGTTGAATGTGGATGATCTGACTGATTGAGACAATTTATTACCTCCTTTGTTTTAATAAATAATAATAGGGATATTATTTAACAGAGAATATTTATTTGCACGTGTTGGTTAGTCAATTTATTACGAGCGCGTATTCGGCTAGCTAAAGCACTGTAATAAATGCAAATAAAAGAAAAGAAAGTAATATAATTGAAGGTAATGTGAGGAGTTAATAATTAGTAGTTGTGTACAATGAGCATCAAAAGTCCAGGACGTGTGCTAAGCTGAAAGAAAGATTATTAGTGGAATAAAACGACAGGAATGCCTTTAAAATTTTATTCACAAGTTAAACGAATTCTTAAAGCTTGAATGTGTTAAATAGAAATAGTTAACAAGAACTAGAGCAACAAATAAAATATGATAAACGTCGTGGCAAAGCTGTAATAAAAGATAAGTCTAACGATATTTAGCTGTTTAATAAAATATACAAAGAGTTAGATTAAAATGTGCATGCGTGTACTTGCGTGTTTGTGTGTGTGTATATATATATATATATATATATATATATATATCATGGATCAGGAAGCTGTGTATTTTTCGCGAACGCGAACTTAAACACATGTATACAACAAACGCGGGAAAACAACTTCACGATCACGTCAAAGGAATGCGTGTGTACTTTGTCATGGTCTGAGAAGAAGTCTCTGTGTCTTACACGCGGCTGCTCTTAAGACACCCCGTATGCTAAAGGGTTAGGATATTGGTCATGTTTGAACCACCCAATAGCAAACGAGAATATTGGCGCGCTATATTCGACTTCCTAGAAAACAGCGGGTAGACGTTGCTTTATTACAGTTGGACAGTACGTGACGAATACAAAAGATTCCTGCATTTGTATATATCACAAAAAGGTCAAGATAAATAATAATTTATGACTTGAAACTCGAACTATTTTTAAATTTAAATAAATTAATTTAAAAAACATAATATAGAGAATTATTATTTGTATGCGAAGTGTAACAATTGTATATTTTTGGCGTCTTAATAAATACAAAATTACCCACAGAATGAGTGGCAAAAAGTATGTTGTTCAATGTAATTTTGTATTTATTTTCCTATACATAAATTAAATTATTTTAGTAGGATCAAAAATGTTAAAAAACATTTTCTATTCCACTAAAATAATTTAGTTTACTGCCTTAAAACAATTATTCAATAAAAACAAAATAGAAGCCTATCAAGTTCATTACATTTATTATATTTTTATAGATTGCTAGAAGAATACGAAATAAGTCTGGAGGAAATAAACGAGGAGTATTTGAATACATTAACAGATTTACGTATTATAAGCGACGAAAACGCAACTTTAAATGACAAAATTAATCTTTTGAATGAAATCGTTGAACAGCACAAAGATTTATGCTTTTTTTGTAAAACAGAACTTGAGAAGACGAATTTGAGGGCGACGTTTTTGGAAGATTCACTTAACGAGATGCAACTAGACATTGCAGACAAAGAGAATCAACGATCGAAAGAATTCGCCAATAATGAAGTAGCAAATACAATAGTTATCGAGAAATATAGTGAGTTAGAAAAAGAATATAAGAAACTCTTGGAAAATAGTGAAGAAGTAGAGTTGTTAAAGAGAAGAAATGCAAATTTATTGCATGAATTGAACGAAAGGGACGTGTTAATTTATGATTTAGGAGAGCAAGTGAGTAACTTAGAGAAAGACTTGAATGCGATGAAGGAAGAATCGTCTAAACACAACAACATCGCTTCTCAAGAGATGAACGCGTTGATGGACGCTTGTATAGACTTAGGAAGTAAATTAAAAGTAACTAAGGAGAGTTTAGTCAGTAGCAGCAGCATAACAGATGCGGATTCTAATACTGTAAGTATCACTTGAATATGCAGCTAAAACTAGCGATATATTTTTATGTAATTAAAAATGTTTTCCGTATCACCATGATTCACAGAATGCTTATAAATTCCTGGCCTACCATACTTAAACAAAAAACATGTTAAGATGTAGTGGGGAATCACCTAGTATTATCGGATAAAATTTTGAAGACAATAGCTTTATAGTTACTATACCAGTTACAAGCGAGTGGACTAATGCAATAAAAATGGTGGAAATTCCAAAAATTGAGTATAGAGCGCTAATTAAACACCGTTTGAATAATGTTTATGTTATAATAAAAATATTTCGTATGGGGCAAATATCCCTTGAAGGTGATGCAAGACTTTGTTCCTTTATAGAAGGCAATGATTTGAGTATATATAAAATAGTAAATACTTAATACTAAAAAGTTGTTAATTCATTATTTCATTTTGACCTCTGACCCAAATTTCGTGAACTTTACTGTACGTAGTAATTTAACACATTTTTGAATACCGTAACACTCGTCTCTACATTAGGGCTTAATGTATGTAGACTGTAGCACCACGAACCCGTATAGCTTACTTTTATAAAGTTATAAAAAAAAACTTTCGATCATTTGCTACTCCTAGGGTCGAACTAGCTAATGCTGAACTAGTTAGGGCCAATACGTACCAATGATGAAATAACAAAATTGGGTAAAACCAAAAAAATTATAAAATAAAACGGTAAGGTAAAATGGAAAGAAAACTCGTTAGCACTGGTTAACAGTCAATTTATTTATTAACAAAAGAAAATTGAACAATAATTCTCAATGCACTAGGACTTACTAATAAATTTAAATGAATGCTTTTGATATTTCGGAATTAAAGCTATTATACATATATATATCCCAACACAATTATTAGGAACAAAGTAGGGCCATTCTACTAAGTAGATCCCTAATAATTCCAAGCTAATTAGTTACACTAATCACTTAAGGTTGGTACATAACCCCTTTCCGCATTAATTTTCGTATTCTGTATACACATTTCGACAACTAAGTTATCATCATCAGAAGATAATTAAACAGTGTCGCATCTGGAAAACTACGGCAAAAAACCCGCACGAAACAAATTCCGTACTCAATCTGTATCGTCGAAAGCCAAAACGCACATTAGTGTGCGGTTCGATCAAAATTACCTAATTAGTTACAAAAGGATTTAAATAGTAACTTCTTAATCGATTAACAGATAGATTAACAGATAGATACGTATACAGCTTACAAGTTTTTACATTAACCTTGTATCGATTGGTTTACTTATATGTACATGGCTGACAAAAATAAAAACCTATGTGTAGATAATAAATGATTTACTATTAATGACGGATCGAACTAATCAGCTAAATACTTTCACAATGTACCTTAAACCTGAGGAGCCTGCAATGGAAGTCTGTAGGGTATTCGAGTCACCAATAACTTGAGACGATTACTATGGTTGGAAATGGTCCCGATTCAAATTCATCGATGACCTCAGGGCAAGGTAATCCCTAATACACAATGATCAGCGTGGTGAGATGTTTTCTAAGATTTTCTCTCCTTGATGGAGGACAATAAAAAGATAGAATATCGACGTTATCTCAAAAAAAACCCTCAGTGATTGTTGAAGGGTTCTGACAAGGTTTCAAACGGCCTAAAATGGTGTCAATGGCTTCTACACATACGTGGTCTTTGACAAAGAATCTTTCTCAAAAGAGCTAAGTCAACTTTACCCAACTTCAATTAGATAAAGCGCGATCCGACAATAATCGTAGGCATAAACATTTTCCCTGCTAAAATAACACTATGAAGGAAGGCAGCTACAAACGCATGCATTCATTAAAATGTGTACAAAAGTGTCTATCGAAGGTTCATTTCAACTTAACCAACAACCAAGAAAGCAAGAAAAAGCACGACGTAATATTCGAGCACAGGTATTTCTTTAAAAAGGACAATTAATTTGTGAAATTCGACGGTAGTATGGTAAAAACAGTCATCGACGACGGAAAACTCTAATTAACACATAATTAACAGAATAGCAACGACGAAGGGAACCATCGTTACAACAACAACATACAAAACCCACTTACGGTATTACTAACGAGATGGCACTAGTGATTTCACAGAAAGATAAAAACGACTTAAGTCAATTTTAATAAATGAACTACAAAGCAAGGTTAAGGTTAAGGAATACTAGAGGGATTTAACTCGATTCTCGAACCTTCTCATTGACCTTGACCATAATTCATGTTGGAACGGTCAAGGTCAATGAAAAGGTTCTAGAGTTGGCTGAGTCCAAGGCAGCTTCAACTTCAATGTGGAGGTCATTTCAAGATCAAGGCTATTCCTAAGTCAAGGTCGCTTCGGGGCAATTCAATGTGGAGGCCGTTTCAATGTCAAAGTCAGGGTAATGTTTTTCGATGGGAGGTTTATAAACCGATGCTGGTTTTATTTCAATAACAGTTCAAGTTAGTGATATATGAAAATGGGTATTGTGTTAAGAAACGAACATAATTTTGAATTATTAGATATATTTTACGCTTTAGAAATGATTGGAATAGAGAATAGATGATGGCGATGTTCTGGTACTTAGTATGTTAGAAAGCATTGATGATATGGAAGATAACACGGAATATGAAGAAGAAAGTAATGATGATGGAGAAATGATTGAAAAAGAGAATGAAGATGTAGAAGAGGAGGGGGATAAAACGGAATATGAAGAAGAAAGTAATGAAGATTTAAGAGAAATTATTGTAGAGGACATTTATAATGACATTGATTTCGATGCTGAAACAATTATATTAACAATAGAAGATTATGTTAATGATTTGGAGTACTATTAATTAATTAAATGTATATATGTAAATAACATGTTAAAGTAATTATTATTTATAAAAAAATATTAAGTTCCAATTTAAAGATTATTCACTCATTTAACCTTCAGTAGAAGTTTGAGTAAAAACACTTGCTCCATAGCAATTCGACGAGGCACGTTTGTTATTATCTTTGATGAGAGTAGGTGAAACGTTTGGATAAAGATAACTGCTCCATGACAGGAGGTTTATGAGGAGATGTTTGTTTTTATTTGAGTAACAGTTCAACTTTGCGTTTTTACAGTGTAGTTTCAATTTATGGTATATTCATTGAGTATAATCAAAATGTTCGAATGTGAATATTGTGGAAAAGAATTTACTCGCGGAGATAATAGAAGTCGACACATGTTGACTTCATGTAAGGAAAGAGGATATAGATAATACAAGCAATAATTTAGATTTAGTGAAATGAGAAATATACATATAATGTATTTGTGGAGAGAAATTGTCATATTTGCACATACTCGCAGCGTTATCCGCCGAAGTAAAGCATTCATAGTAGTTGATAATGGTGTTAAAAAGAACGATGCAGCATTAGTTGTCAAATATCCGATCCATTTCGTATATACATTGATTTGTAAGAATTTGCGCATATTAGAGGGAAAGTGATAACATTGATCTATGGTGTTTTACACATGCACCATTCTTTGAAAATAAATATTGAACTGTATGCAATATATTACATATTGACCAAGGAAAGTGTGGAAATAAAATCATTCAACACTCGTAATAAAATCATTACTCATGGAAATCATATATATATATATATATATATATATATATATATATATATATATATATTATATGCGAATATATTGATGGAATTAAGAATAAAATAAGTGAATTTCAAGAACAGGATTCAGATGAATAGAGATCAACGTTAATGTTTTATTATATTATTAATTTACTTTTCATATATGTTTTAGAATGGGCGTTGGGCAGTTTAGAAGTGAATATGAACAAGTATAATCCAATAAGAGGTGCCAGTTATATAGATTTACCAGCGTCGATAAAGAAAAGGAAGTCAGTCATAAATATTCAAAATTCTGACAGCGCTTGTCTTGCTTGGACTATTACCTTAGCATTAGCTAAGCCAGCAGGAGTTCCACAAAGGGTTACTTCATATCTACATTATGATACTGTGGCTGACTTCACTGATCTAACTTTCCCCATCTCTTTGAAAGATATTATATTCGAAGAAAAAAGTAATACATCCATCAATGTGTACGGTATATGGTAACTACAATAAAGGTGCATGTGATATAGTGGGTCTCTTATATTTTACAAAACGCAGAAGAATAATCCATATTAATTTATTACTTATTAGCATGGAAGATGGGAATTCACACTACTGCTGGATTAAAAGTTTATCTTGATTAGTTTCATCCCAGAGACCTCAAGGCGAGTATAGGAAATATATATGTGAAGAGCGTTTAACTTTTTTTATGTGTGAACAAAAATTACATATAGATATGAAAATGAATACTGTAAATAAGTGAAGGCAGTGTCTCCTGACTTTGAATTGAAAATGAGAAAGTATGGTGAACAATTATCGGGAAATATATTGGAATTTGAACTATTTCTTTAACAGAAACACCACCAGGAATGTCTGTATTAATGGCATCACTGCAGATCTTATAAAAACGAATAACATCTCATGTTCTGCGATAGCTTTCTCCATCTTCTCATTCATCGAGATTAATTGGTCTGCAACTTTGCAAGCTAACGTTCCCTCCTGTAGGTGTGATGGATAGATGTTAAGAAGTTCACTCATGTTTGCAGCAAGGACTGGTTTGTGGGTTGATGTTACAGAGGAAATGCGGGGATGGACTGATACCTTAGAGGTAGGTAGTGGAATGGGTGGGATATTTGGGAGCTATCTAGGTGTAGAAGTAGTAGATGGTTGAAAGGAGACTTGAGACACAGCAAATAGTGATAGTTGTTGATCCTGGGAAGAGTGGATAGAGAAGACTTGGAAAGCAGAAATTATAGGAAATGGGGCGGCGTGTCATTGGTGATGGACCAGGTTGAATAAAATTTGATATTACACAGACTGAGTCTGGGGCTGGATCCGGATTGAGCAGATAAGGGTTGAGCCGCCATTATAGTTAGAAGGGAATGTGGATGTGGTTGTGGAGGTTTAAAATAATCGGATAAATGAGCAGATATGATGACAACAGAAGTTTTCTTTACCATAGGATCGTCGTCAGATATATTTTGAATAACCTCCTTGCGGTACTGAAGTCGCCATTTTTTCATCACCGGTTACTACTTTTTTACCTAGTCTCCGGAGTTCATCTATCGATTGCTTGTCGCTGGTACTACAAATCATGTAACAATAATTGCAGTCGTAACAGTAGTCGTAGTTGTAGAAGTAGTCGAAATAGTAACCACTAGTGGTGCAATAACAATTAGTGGTTGGTATCTATGTTGTCCACGTTGTCTACGTTTCGTGTAAAGTAGTCGTTGAGCTTTCTACTTATGTCTTTCTGCTCTACTGAATTTGTTATACACAATATCAGGTAAACGGGCAAAAAATGGTGAATACTCAATTTCAGGTAAACGGGCAACAACTGATGGTGGAAAAGTAACTACTTGCGGGACAACTGAACCTGATGCAGGAAGAACAATGATGTTGGATACGGATGCAAGAAGAACAGGAATAATCACATTGTAACCGTTGGAGTTATAACAGCTACTGCTATGGTAATTATTTCAGCTGCATCAGCTGATGTTACTACGGCGGGTGGTGTTACAAACTTTAGCCAATGTCATTCCTCCGAATCGTCAGTCCATTCCGAATTGTCAATATTGTCAATATTCTCAACACCGGCAATGTTAGTATTAATATTTTCAATATTTTCAGTGTGAATATTGTCAATAATCCTACTAAGTTCTATAGTTACAGTGAGCTGTTGCTATTTGCTGTAAATAGTAAAAGTAAAAAATAAATAACAGTAAAAAGTAATAATTAAGTAGTAATTCAAAATCATTATTATTTATAATAAATTGTGTTAATACATACTTTTTCATGAAGTAATATTATTTATAATAAATTGTAAATATGTATATATATATATATATATATATATATATATATATATACATTCATGTATTATGTACAATTTTAATAAATTGTGTTTGCACGCATTCAGCAAATGTAATAATAGACATATAATAATAACTTTCAATTGCAAAAGCAAATACATATGTATATACTTTTAATAAATATTCATAATGCAAATGTAATTAAATTATATATATTAAAATATATAGATCTACAAATTTCTATATCTACATAAATAACAGTCCCTACGGCGTACAAGCCCATCTACATCACCCATAATATTGTAATGTTCCACACATGGTCTACAATTAAATAAATCCATTTCTTGTTGATATTGTTTCGGCAATCGAAACCAAATAACTTCTAAATCAATACCTCTATGCATTAAATATGATTTAGGAATAAAAATATGTTCTTATCTTCTACTCCAACAAATGACTCATCAGTTTCATATCGATACAAAACACACACAACTTTTTCAACTATATAATTCACCAAAATACTCCAAACACATATCATGAAAACAACACCACAATATAATATAAAAATGAATTATACAATTAATATTTTGTCACTACTCAATGTTCTTCAGCTAAAAATTTATAAAGACATTCAACATTAGATAAAGCACAAACAACACATTTTACAACGTGAAAACTTATAAGTTGCAATACCCTTTTTAATTTTATCAGCACAAACTGAATCAATTATGTGATTATCTAAAGCATATTTTAAAAAATTCGGTTTTTCTTTACAAGATGCTTTACACTCCTGCGTAAAGTATCTTCCTGATGTGTACAATCAATAAAGGACATAAAAGACAATAAAGGACATAATTTAAACTGATTAAGCTTCAACAACCGTTCACTATAATCATAATCATAATACACTGATTGAAATCTAGCATACATATTATATAAAATAGCTGCTCGATTTTCATCAAAATCAGCTCAAACATTTTTGTAAGGATATCTTCTGCCATTCAAATAAACCGTCACATCAATTAAATTAGTCGCATCAAATCTACTCATATTTTGATCCAGCTTCCCCTTCTTCCCCGTTTGAAGACTTAAAATAATATATTTAGATATCTTTAATTGACCAACTATGATTTGTTGTCTCAGGAATTCCAGGATTTTAATGAATCTCCCACCCTCTAAAATACATTTCCTTTAAAGAATTTTTTATTGTTAATTTTGTTAATGCTAAATCCTGACAAACCCACTCTAATATGTGACACTCGCCATATCACAGAATCGATTATTAATTTCGTACTTTCAGTCGTAATAGTATTAATTATAACATCATTATCATCAGCACATCGTTTCAATACCAATTCTTGCGGCACATTCAATACCACATTATGGAAATCTTCAAAAATTCCCATCAAAAGCCTCATGGGAATACAAATACTAAAATTATCTTCACCGTCCAATACTGAAGTCTTTACTGTTGGAAAATCCCAGCCACAATTTTCTAATTTATTCACATAACTTCGACTACAAGAAAAGTTGAAAATATACCAACATTCCTTACTTCATCTACCTCAACTCTACTAATTACATATCTGATATTAATAAATACAAAAGCTGCTGAGTTATGAATAAAAAACGCTGCAGCACTTGTTTTATTGTCATCATTAGCTAAACGTAATTTTCGTTCAATTAATAATTCCGAATCTGCCGGATATGTATATTTATCTATTTCAGGTATTACAATCCTAATTTCATCATTATTCGCATATTTTGGTGAACCAAAAGGTACGTGATTATGAAATTCCATCTCAGTAATAGAATTATCAACACGAACTTTACTTAATCGTACTTAATACATTTAAAATATCCATCCCTTATATTATATATTATACCCACTATTAACTTCACACAAACAAACTTCTTACACTAAAATATAATTTTTTCTTCTTATTAATCATAAAATTAATATCAAAAGCATTCCTCTTACTATGATTATCTTATACCAGAGCTTTCAAACCTAATCTCTCCATAAATTTTCTATTTTTATAACTTAAACGATTATGTACAACCATTCTGCCAACAGCGTTCAAACACTTATTTCTTGGTCTTCGCACAAATTTCCTCGTCTTCTTCCATAATTTATTAAGAATATTATCCTTTCGCCTCATATTAATAATACTATTTTCAACTTATATCCTTCTTCTAATATCTAAATACAATGTCAAATCTTAAATCAACTAGGCGTCCTGCCTGATCGACAGCTCGAATGATAATATTAGTTAACACATTAGTATTTACAGGCATATAAATCTTCTCATCCGGGACTTATATTATTTTAAATCCTGATGGAACATCTGGCTAAAGATGACATAAAACATGAGACAATTCTCCATTTATATAAGAACCATCCACTATATTACACATAATATCAATAGCGCTAATGTTATTTATATCAACAATTTATTTCTATCAACTACAATACGATAAAAACCAAGCAACGAAGCTATTGAATTTTCTAATGAAAAATCAACTGCCACCGTAGATCTCATATAAACTTTCATAGTATTACTATTACACTTAATACAAAATAATTTCGATCACCTTTAATTGGCAATTGTTAACCAATTTTTCTAAATCACATATGTCGTAAGGACCCTCAAGAACTATTGTGTCCACCCATTGATAAGGATCACTCACCATAGATTTATAACGAATTACATTATTAAGTGATCTTACATTTGGAATTGAATTATAAGTTTGTAGACTTACCATACACATTTCATATTCACCACTTAATTATATATAACATTATCTAGGAGGATTCGATTGCATGCATGATATATGTTATCCGCTTCCAGATAATATAAAAGTTAAATCATTCACACCTCCATTATTATCATGATCCATCTTTATATATTTATATCTTTCTTATATAAAAACACCATTACAATGTACATGCTACATACCTGTGATCTCCTTCCAGACAACACAAAATATAATCATTCACACCTCCGTTATTATGATTCATCTTTATATATTTATGCCTTTCCTATATAAAAGATACTGTTTCCAACACATTTACACTTTCGCTTAATTAACCCTTTCAAAAATAATAAACACAAACGACAGCAGTTTACACTATTAATATCTTAATATCTTCTATAATTGTACCCTGTAATACTATTACCATTCCATAATAAATACTGTTCAACTTCATTCGAAGGTTTTAAATCTTCATAACTATCGGAAATTGCATCATTGCTTTTCTTATATGCTACCCAATGAATTCCTTTTCCAACGTTGTCATCCGAATTTATTATTCCCTTCTCCTATTTATGTATAATTATTGGTAAAGCATTTCTACTAAATATACCTCGAAATTTTATTATTTTCCACCTCCTAACATATTTCCATAAATTATTTTCAATTAAAGGTCTTCGAAATAATTCATTTAACCGTTTTTTGACTATATTTCGTTTTTGTAAATACACACCACAATCCACTTTATAAGGTTTTATATGTAATCCATTTCCAATATATATACCACAACCTCCTATATAAGGTTTCAAATATAATCCACTACCTACAGTTTTAAACTACACAACAAGATTATGACGTTTAGTTTCATTTAATTGATTTCTTTCTGCTTTAGTAGTATTAACTGTCTTCGCTATGGTTGCAGTACCTTCACCTAATGAACCTAAAGTACAAACAATGGAATCAAAGTCAAAAATCCACCTTTCTTTGGAACTGCGATTACTCTAGAACTAGGAGGTAATATTCTTCTTCCAGACTTGATTAAACTATGATATACAACTTTCTCGTTAGCTAAAACACCTTTCTTCTTACCAAAATGTCTTGTTGCATTATGTGCTTGCTTCGTTGCTCGCATAAACGACATAGTACCACCAATTTGATTCCCTCTTCTGCTTCTTCTCTTACTTTTAATTCTACTTTTTCTAACACTACCATTCCTTAGGCTTTTTCTATACTTGCTCCTTATACCCATACCCAATTTAGTTTTTCCTTTCATAGCAACAGCAACTAATGAAGTAACTAATCTTTTTCCTAAACCTGCGTCTTTGCTCTTAAATCGCCCAATAGCTTTTTAATATAATTTCTCGTCTGCAACGTGACGCTCCAATAAATCGTTTGATTGAGAACAAGATATATCGTGTTCTCTACAAGCCTCATCCAAAAAATTCACACCCTTTTACCTCTTACAAGCTGTACTAATATCGTTCCAGGACCACAAAATCTATATCTGATGTAAGTAATTCCACTGGAAACCTATTTATTACAGTATTCAGCAATCCACTACCATTCTTTCTCCCTTAGTATAATGTACATATATTTAACTCATTTTTTATTTTATATCAATTAATAATATAGAATTAAACATAAATACAATAATTATTTATTATTTATTTTTGATATGTACATACATATAATATATTTTATATTAATATTTGTGCAGCCCATATACGACTAACCTCTTTGTTATGCAAACACACTTCTACTCAAACGATTCCTTATAAAATTAAGATTGTTAAAAATGCCAATCGAGATTTCTCCACATTTTTTAAACGCCATAACTCCAACAGAGCATCATACGCCCCATCTTCTATTATTTTCAATATTCTAGTCGATCCATCAAAACATTTACTAGACATTTGCAAATTAAAACTATTAGTAACTGAAAAAATATTTTTAATATTGCAATGGAATATTTCCAACTTCACAGTCTCTAATAAAAATCGATCCCACTTTTCAACATTGATTTTTCATGCCTACAATTTTCAAAACAGCTACAAAGTCAAAGTCTAGTGACACGCCAACATACATATATTCACTTCGAATGACTTTTATTCAAAAAATATGCCATTTCTCCTAAGGTACGTTCCATGATGGTGCTCCTGCATTTTCCTGCACACACATATCCACTTTATCCCAGAAATCATTCGTCTGACACATTTGAATAAAAAAAGCTTCTATACAAGGGTCCAATTTATAATTTTCAACTTCATTCGTGAAATTACCTTCTTCAATGGTAACATTTCTCAATTCACCATCTTGAATTTTCTGAGAACATTCATTTTGTTCTTTTATATTAACTGAACGCTTCATGATAGCTTACAATGATTCTATAACTGTACGTTCATGTATCTTTATTCACGCACGTAATTATTTTTTGAACCTCATCGAACTCGGCCAATTCTAAAACCTCATTAGTCTTGAAATTACTTTGCAACGGCCTGAAAACTACTACATCCCCTTTCTAAAACGTCTTGATTGATTTTGAAATGACTGCAATGGCCTGAAAACTACTAAATCCTCCTCGAATCTAGAACCATCTCATTAACTTTGATATTGAAATGACTTTAACTTTAAAATTATCTTAACACTGAAATCTCCTCGGCCTCAGCCCATTCTAGAACCTCCTCGTTGACCTTGATCGTTCCAACGTACATTATGGTCAAGGTCAATGAGAAGGTTCGAGAATCGGCTGAGTTCCTCTACTAGAAGTATTCGCGAATGATACCTCCCAAGGAGCTACCTTAGTGTGTAAACGCGTTTGCAACTGCCTTTCTTCATGGTATTTTAATTTAGGTTACTGCGGGGAAAACCTGCCTCGATTGTTGTCGTATCTTGGCATACCTAAATGTAATTTCGTCAAAATTGGATTAGCTTATTAGTGGAAAAATCCTTTGTCGCAACCATGTGAGTGGATCCATTGCCGCCATCTTGTGCTACGCTCGTTTGGAAAATTCCTTTTACAACCTTCCACGTTAACTGAGATAGAATTAATAAGTACGTTAATTTAGTTGATTAATTGCTATTATTGTTATGGAATTTTTAAGGTTTCGTGCAACAGCTGAAATTCTTGGTTTTTTGTCCTCAACAATTGAGTGATTCTGGAAGTAATTAGCAACACCACACCAAGCTGTGTTAATTTGAGTAGCTGTACCTTTTATACTAGGGACTACGTCCCTCCGTCAACATCACCTTTAATCGTCATAAACTATTGGTGACTCGAACACCCTCAGGATTACATCGATCCTGTATCTTTTAGTAGGTCGAGGAAGAGAATTTAAATTGTTAGTTTCTGTCTGTAAATTTAGTTGGTTATAGCTTATTTTATCAATAGTTCAAGAATTATTGATGCAAACGTATCATAATTTAATTGCCTGCTTTATGTTTCACTGTTACAGTCGAAATGCCAACTAAATAATGAAATGGGTAGCGGCGATATTGAAACATTAAGAGCCGTATTAGATGAAAAAACCAATGAAACGCAAAGACTACTGGAAGAATTTGAAGATGTTAAGGCGAATTATGAAGAAGAATTACAATGCCTGAGAGATAAAAACGATTTTTTACGTATCAAACTGGAACGTAAAAGAGATACAGAAATAGCTGAGGATAGATTACAGGAGGTGCAGGCATCAATCGTTTCTAATTTTAAAAGCGAAAGTGACAACGAAATTAGTGTAAAGGACAATCGAATCAATTTTCAAGCACACGATAAAATGAACAAAACATCCGCTTTAAAAATAGCATCGGAAGAGGCCGAGGATAAAATTTTGAAGAGGAAATTGAACAAAGCCAAGGGAGAAATGCAAAAACTGAAAAGCAGAAGAATTGAATTTGGTTCATTAAAAGCAGAAAACTCGAAGTTGAAATTGGAAATATCGCATTTTCGAAAACTATTGTCAGTTATGAAAGGTATTGAAGAAAATTGGAAGAAATCACAAACAAATAAAGAAGGAATAAATACGAGCATACATTACTTGGAAAGTCTGTTAAATGCGATGAAAACTAGCAATTTTGAAAATAACGGCCTTATTTCAACAGCGTTTAATGCCGTTGAAACGAGAGATAAGAAGATGAAGAAAGGGCAGATACATCAGATGAGTACAAATCAAATGGAACAAATGAATGATATAACTGCCTTGGTTTGCCAACAAAATCGAAGGTACGTATTTTTATAGTCCAAAATAATTAAATTGCCGCTTTAGAATTTTTAATGAAATGATTATATATTAATATAATATTAATAATAATTAATCTGAATATTACATCATACATTATATTTATTATGTCACGATTTCTTTGTCGGTTCGTTAAACAGATCGATTTGTGAAATGTTATTTGTACACACATTTTTGAAGAACACATACTTTCTTCTTAACGTTAAATTCTAAAACGGTGACATTTCATTTCACCTTTCGCGAATTTTAGAAAAGTGAGGGATTGAATAAATATTTGGAAGTTACGAAGTTACAATATATCTATTTTAATTGAACTTTATATTTGTTTTAACGATAATTAGTTACAATTTCAATGGTAGAATAAATTATGATAGAAAGAAAGTTTCGATGAACCGAATTAACCCCGACCACTGTAGACAGGAAAATCGACCACACCTTTCCTCATTAACCCCGAAACACCTCAGACTGATAGTTATGAGTTACTAAGCGGCTGCTAGTACGAGTGCAGTCCTCTAAGCCGCTTCCCTTTTTTAGCGAAGCAATCCAGAACCTTTCGGATGATAACATGAACACGTTGGACGCTAACTCCGTTTAAGGGTCTGCTACCACCAAAGATAAGAGCCCGTTAACCTCCCAGGCCCCGGAAAACCAAACACGAAACCCTCGGAAAAAAAAAGAACTCCCTCGATTACGATCAGGGCAAAAAAAAAGTGGACAGCAATCTCCAGTACATTTGCAACGGTCCATACCAAACACCTTTGACGGGATTAAGGTCGAAGCCGCCTCCGCGGACGATAATAGGAAAATGGTTTACTTCCTAGAAAACAAAAGCTGGAATTTTTTATTTACTAACTTCCTCAAGATTGAACAATCAAAGCACTAGTACGCGGAGTTCTTATTGCTATAACAACCGAAGGGGCCTGTGAAGACCAGGGGTACCTTATTCACAAGGTACACTGCATGAAGAAAGTCCGGGAATGGGCGCTAATGACGCTACTACTGATTGAAATACCTAGAAATTAAGCAGAAAAGAAATTTTTAAGTTAACAATTTCACAAACTTAAAGTCTCGGTGGAAAACCTGTACAGAAGGAACGACAGTCTGCTGCAATTGCAATGGAGTGCACGTTTTCAGTTATCGTAGATGCCCACAGAACCAAAATATTAAGGCGGACCTTATCGACACCCAAAAAATAGTTTCTTAAACTAAAAATCAGGTCCTCGCAAGTCGACTCCTTCCAAGCCAGTACCAGTGACCCAGAAGGGACCCATGATTAGATCAAGGCCCAAATTTTCGCCGGAGTTGAATGAATTCTGAAAACTTACCTCCACTTTCCACAAAACCACAAAAAACACTAGCCCACCACCTAAGGTTCCTACTCCCCAACCATCCAGTTATGCAGAGGGAAAGGACTGCTGCATCGATAACATTGCTGGATCACTTTCACTAGTTTTCTGCATTTGCTTCAGCTTCACAAATATCAGCTTAACTGAGGAAGCCATCCCAGTCATCTTCAGCTTTGCCACTGAGATATGTAAACTATTCAATGTCGCACATGGATAGACAAAGGAACAGATTATCATCTCTTAGAGTTGCAGCCTGAAATGCTAATTCTCTTCTACTAAAGATCCTCGCTCTCGCTGAATTCACCCACCGTCTCGACATTGACTATATCCTTGTTGATAAAACACACCTAAATGCTGCTAACAACCCACGCATCCCAGAATTCACATGCTACCGAACTGACCGATTCTTTGACAGAGGAAGTGAAACTGTGGTATTCGTAAAATAATCGATAACACATCATTCCTGCTTCAATCCCATCCTAATAAGAATAGAATCAACCACTGTAAAGGTCCAAATTTGCCGCGGCCCTCTCAATTTAACTGCAAGAGACCGTTGGCCACACTACGAGCTGGACACTTTTCTGTCAGAAAACATGTCCACTATCAGGCAGGACACTTTAATGCTAAACATCCGGTCTGGAACTCCACCACCCAAAATAAAGCTGGTAACACACACTGGAAAATCGGAATATTCTAGTGAATGACCTATTTCAACTAACCCACTACAGCCACATAAGAGCGCCAGATGTTCTGAATATCATGGTGGCCAAAAACATCCCATTCGACAATGTAATCTCTACCATCCAGGACTTAGATTCCAACCACGATCCCACTGATAGAACTTGGAAAAGAATCTAGCCTGTTTACAAAAAACACCTCCAAGACAACAGTCCTCGAATCGCAATAATCGCCACCGTCGAGGAGCTCAAATAAGAAGTTGGAAACTTCACTCACAATATTCAAAATTCCCTTGATATCGCTACGAACAAAATCCCTAAAACCAGTCACTATACTCCACTGCCCAGACACTTGACTGACCTCGTCAACAGAAAGAATAGAGCCAGATGAGCTCATCTTGAAACTTGCAGACAAAAGGACCCTCTTTAACTATAGAAAGACCTCTTGAGCAGACAAGATGGAAAGCCCGAAGCTCTGGAAAGTCAAGAAAGCCCTGGACAGAAATAGAATGACTCACTCTTCCGAGGAAAAAGTAAAAGCATTTGCCGAGCATCTGGACTGTACTTGACCCCATCATTCGACCACGTCGAGACTGTGGATTATTTGGTAAACCATTACCTTTTAATCCAACACCAGGCAGAAATCTCTACAATCCCTAAGGATCTAAACCCCAAGAAGGCCCGGGCCATGACAACATACCCAACGTCGCGCTGAAGTATTTCACCAGGAAAGGCCTCCTCGATATCTTAAGCTCAGTACTCCGACTCAAGCATTTTCTCATTACCTGGAAGAAAGCCCGGGTGGTGATGATCCGGAAAAAATCCGAAAATCCAACTTTTGTCCAGAACTATAGACCGATAATTCTAATTTCATCCATGGGGAAGATTTACGAAAGAGTGACTCTAATAAGACTACAGAATGAGATCGAGGACAAAAATCTGCTCCCCAATAAACAATTCGAGTTCAGAAAATACCACTTTGTAATTTTTCAGCTCCATCTTCTAATGAAACACATCACTACGGCCTTCAATCTACGTCAAGCAACAAGAGTAGTTCTGTTTGATGTGGCTAAGGCCTCCGACCTAGCGTGACACAAGGGGCTGCTGTTCGAGCTCCTTCAGGCCCAGATCTCACTACCTCTCACCTAAATCATCAGCTTCTTTCTTCAAACTAAGACCTTCTATGTCACCTTACAAGGTAATCGGTGTCCCCCAAGGATCGTCCTCTTCCCATGCTTTAGAACTTGTTCACCTACGACATTCCTCGTTCCCAAAATTCCTACCACATCATGATATTCACCCGATCTCACTCTATCAGATCGATCGAGAAAAGACTGCGACAGGCGATCAACAACATACAGGAATGGTTCGCCACCTGGCAAATCAAAATAAACTCTTCGAAAAGTGCATCCATAATCTTCCCAAAACACACCAAAACTTCCCCTGAAGAAAACCTAGTCATGTTCGACAGAGAGATTCCCTGGGAGAAGAAGATCAAATACCTTGAAGTAACACTGGACTCAGGACTAACCTGGAAACATACGTTACCCAAGTCTCGAACCGGACCACGAGTACATCCACCTAACTGTTCGCACTATTGCAAGGGGCCAATAGGCTCAACCTGAAGGGACTCCCTACGGTTTGTAACCAAGCGGCGGATTCATCAAAACTTAAACTTCTCCACCATCGCGGAATTCTATCAGAACCTGACAATAACATACTTTCAGCCCCCCCCCCCCCAAACCCTGTCCCACTTGACTAGGCCACATCAACAGGCACAATTCTGATAATCAGTCGAATCCCACATCACATAGCAATTGAAATGTATTAACTGCACCACAAGTGTACTTCATCGAGTTCTCAGTCTCCTCTAAATTTATCTCTTTTACATCGATTTTAACCAAGTTCTCCTTTATTACAATAAGTATAGAGTCAAAGTGAAAAACGTCAGACGGTCGGTCTTCAGCGTCAGTAAGCGATAGACTAGCTTCAGAAGATGACAAGTGAGACGTTGAAACTTCGAGAGAACAGTCCTTCTCAGGACACAACTCATCCACTGCTCAGAACTCGAGAAAATACATCGGCGAAAACATCAAGTGTAATATATATATATATATATATGTGCGTGTGTGTGTGAGTATGTGTGTGTGAGTGTATGTGCGCACGTGTGTGTGTGTGTGTGAGAACGGTCGTCAGAAATTTACGGATATCGTCAGATAGGACGATTCTATAATTAATTCTGAGTCGACAATACAGAAACGTATTGTTAGTCGTTATGAAAAATCTACTACTACTTTTTTTACTACTTTTTTTCTACCTCTTCACTGTAAAATCAAATTATGCAGGACTACGTTGGTGTAATTAATCATTTTAAGCCAATATGAACCTTATTAAACATTTTGTTAACTGCTTTTTTATGTTAAAGTACATACGACAACATTGGTCGAGAATATGCCTCTAATTGGAAAACAATTATTTGTTAAATTTTGACGTTTGCCTGTTTATCGATCATTATTTTCGCTTTTGTGATATCCTAAACAATTTATAATGTACACTTCCAACGAATACGCTGATATATATGGTATTTGGATTTTGAAATGGAAATGGGCACTTGGCAAAAACAAATGTGCAATACAGTATCAATACATTTCGAAGGTTGTATCACAGTTTCAAATAAAATTTAAGAAGATCCAGACATTTTATCACTTATTTTATGGATTGACGAATGCATGGTAACGAGAGACAGTCACAATTTCAATTTTTACGGATATAAAAATCCCACAGCTATTCGAGAATTCGCACACCAAAGAAAATCTTCTGGCTAAGCATCTGGCTTTAAATCATTATGGCTTTAAATTGAAGGACCAATATTTCTTCCGAATAGACTAAATCCAAATAAATACGTAAATATGTTGGAGGAAGTTTTGAATAATATTCCATTAAATGTCAGAGCTAACATATATTACGTGCACAATGGTGCACCAATCCATAATGCAAGAATTACAAGAGTATGGCTGTACAAACGTTTTCCAAATAAGTGAGTTGAGTGAAATGAACCAATATCATGACTTGTAAGGTTACCAGTTATAAATCACCTTGGTTTTTTTTGAGTTTTTCGAAAGAAAATGTTTATGTGGTGTCTCCGGCCAATGAACAAGAAGTCATAAATATAATTAACGCCATAATAATTAATTACCTCAGATATGTTGCGGCCCGTCTTAAATTCAATTCCATTGAAAGCTACAGCTTTTTCTTCAAACCAATGGCTACAAATTTCAGCATTTACTTTAATTTTATCATTATTATTGTTATTTTCATTAGACTTCTATTTTCATATAACTCGTATTTTGTCATATCATTCCTACCGATTTATTGATGGCTTTTTATCATGTTGCCAAATTTACACTTCTTGTTAATAATTCGTATGGCTTAACTAATGATAATACTCTGCATTAGGTTTGTTGACTCAGAATTAATGATACAATCCCCTACCTGATGATTATACTTGAATTTCTGACCACCTTCTATATTATTTATAACATTATATCGTATATATATATATATATATATATATATATATATATATATATGGTATAAATAATGTATATATATATATATATATATATATATATATATATATATATATACGGTTTCGCGGGTGTAATATGTGTGCACCTATTGGTTGCCGTTTGTAGTGGAGTGACGCCTTCGTGTTGTTCGTCTAATGATACAGATGTAGTTGCGCCTCTGTCCTTGCTTTTTCGATTACAACTGCAACTATATCTGTATCATTAGAACAAAGGCGTCATTCCACTATAAACTGGCCAACTAATAGACGCGCGACACGAATCGAGGCGAATTTACAAATACCTGGCCAGGGACGAGCCACATGCAGTAAGATAAACATAGAGCATCACCTGAAGATAGTAAATGAAATTTTACTGAAATATCGCACCGGTCCTTTAAGGGCGGAAGCACTTCTACGCGGGAAGAAAACCCGAAAGTATATGAGGTCCTTAGCCGAAAGATGGTGTCACCTATGAATCTTACACAAATATTTGTTAAAAAACTACATTAAAAATTGCATCGCTATATAAAACGCAAGTTTAAGTCTATCTAATACGTCTGCATATATATATATATATATATATATATATATATATATATATATACTTGTAAAGAATTTCATGGCTGTCGTTGGCTTTCGGCAGAATCCAGTAGTATTTTAGTAATTAGTGATAGGCTATAGATAACAACAGGTATATTATTACTTTAAATTAAAATAGAACAAAAACATAATTGTAACCATAGAAGAAGGTTTATAACTTTTTGCCAAAAGAGTGTTCTATACGTCGTCACTTTTTTTATTTACTTAAGGCTTTTAATTTATTTACAAATAGAACTGCCTTTATTTCTAATGTTTCGTTGGTAATTCAAAATATAGCATTAGGTATAATATGTATGTTTATTCAATTATTAGTAGAAAATCGTATTAAATAATATTCTAAATGCGAATTCGAGAAAGAATGTAATAAAATAAGGTCGTCGTAAACGTCGTAGAAATTTTGATTATCGATCACTTAACTGTCTATATACAATTTTATTACACATTGCATTACTTCATTGCAAGGATATTTACTTCGATTGCTCTTAAATAGTTTTTAATTGCAAATTAGATGCAGTTAACTCAATGACTGCAAACGAAATATAAATTCCAAATTGATTTGAAATCAAATAAATCTTGTTTTTTTCTAGAATTAATGAAACCAATATAGTAGGAAGATGCAAGGAGAGAAATATGGAAAGTCGCCTCAGACATAAACGCCAACAGCTAACGAACAGTTTTAATCACTTGCAAAGGGAAATGCAACGTAAATTAACTGATATTTCAAAATTTCTCTAATAATATATTTATATAAAAGTTTTAGGATGCAAAACTCCTTCACAAGTACCTAAGAATGAAGACCTTATTATCACTCTCATTCAAAAAATCATAAGAGGTAACAGATAAGAAGCCTTCCGAACATAAACCGATTGATAAAATAAATTGGAAATAATTGTTTGTAATGTCTCATTTTTTCTTCTTTATTTTGAATTGTAATTTACAGTTACTAATCAATAAATATAATATATTTATTTAAACTAACGCTTACATTTTGCTATTATTTATTTGTTTATTTAGTTGTTCAGGTGCACATGGGTATTGAAATAGATCATCTGTTTATAATGTTTTGGGGTCGTACGGAGGGTAAAATAAATTTATTAAGGTGATACATACTCGTTTTGTATAAAGAACTTGGCATACATAAGTAATCTCACTTCTAGTGAAGCTAATTTACAATTTCTTTTTACTTTGCTTTCGTTTTCCTGCTGCCTTTTTTGTCCTAACCATTTTTCTGTAAGGTAGCCTTTATATATTTAATGTCTCCCGATATGTGACATCAGTGTCATCACCATTCTTTTTTTTTGCTTAAAAGTGTGATAATTAGGAATAATACACTGATAACAAATCTCTAAAGGTGGACATTTTGGCACATGAAAAAGCGCACATGCCTCTGCAAGAGTTACATGCCTAAAGTTGTGCACTTTTCTAGTTATTTGATAACGCATTCAATGTTGAACAAATTTCTGACTGAAATGGGAATTTCGTACGCTGTTTAGATAATCTTTTCAATCCAAAGAATTTTAATAATTAACTGATGTAACCTTTACTTGATGAAAATCCATAACAAAATTAATTAATAAAGATATTTTGAGAAAGTCACACAACTGAGTTTTTAAATAGATTTTGGTAAACAATCTGACACTGCTCTTGTATTTATTGAAGAGTATAGAAATTTGTCAATGGTATGGAAGTATGATTGGGCAAATTATACGAACAGACAGTTAAGAATTGACGCAATTAATCACTTAGCTGAGAAGGTTTCCATGTTCTCTAATGAAGTAAAAAGCAAAATTAGGAGGAGTTCGCTATTGTTTTTCCAGCAGGAACATCAAATAAAAGTGGTTTGCTTTAGCTTCTCTTTAGTTGAAGATAACTGCTGCTTGGGGTCTACCTTTCACTCGTTATCTCTAACTCCCCGGAATAATCTCTCCTAGTCAATGTGTTCAATATCAAAAGCTCCCATTATATGTATGTATACAATAATATAAATGACCTCTGTTTTTTCAAGTAATTATGCAAACACATACATGCTAGGATAATATCTACAGCTTTATTGTGTTCCAGCTCTAAAGGCTTACGAAGAGCACAGAATATAGTGGACATTATGTTTTTAACTATCCACCTCGTTCTTGATAGTTTATAGCTAAATATTTTCCTAGAAAAGCCTTGATTTAGTATTCCCTGAAAGTAATACATAATATTCTTTGAAAGCAGGTAAGTATCATCAGCTGCTGACACATAAAGTACTAGCATAGTCTGGCTGGAAATGATAACGGTAGTGGTAAATGCGGTTTATCAACTTTCTATTAAATAATACATCTACTAAGGCAAATAACGTTAGGATTTTTTATAGTAAAAAAAGAAACTGGAGCTCTACGCCGAACTTTTATAATCAGTGTTTATCATCCATAGCCCCATCCCTAAGATTGAAGTTATATTCGTCTTGGAAATGTTTTGACATCTTTTCTGTAGATAATAGTAACAGAAAATAAAAAAATGCAATTCTTACAATTACAAATAAATCAAGAAGTAAATTTTGAATACATTGAAGAAGTGGAAAATAATTTACTTACAGATAACGACGAGGCTAAAATAAATACAGTTGTTCAAATAAAAAGTAAAAGAAGTAATGTAAGATCGACAGAAATGCCGATAGTAGAACATCTGAAGAATATACTTTTATGAAAGGCATGCAAAGTGGCTTGAAAGTACTCTTGAATTTGCTGTTTCTGTTGAGTACGTTGCCAATCAAATATGAAATTGGAAATGGAAACATATGCAAACTATTGCAAAACAGCATTGACAAACTGTTATGTGAAATGAAAATTTCACAAAATAAACATTTCTTCCTTTCGTAATTTTCGTCTCCAATTTCTTTTTCAACGGCAAGCCAGAATAAAGCTGATAGCAGAAACATCTTAAATTCTTAAGGAATTATCGATTTGTGAAGACACACTGTATAACCTAAAAATTTGATTCTTTTTGTTGTCTTTGGATTTATTTTTTGTGTAATCACCCGTTAAAGTGGTTTCATTAAAGATACACTTCCTGTAATTGGCTGAAAAGCTAAACGCATATAATAAAGCGACAAATTGCATGAAATCATACACAAGGATGTATGCTCAAAGTGTACACTTTTGGGCATCGTGTACAGAACCCTCAAGTATGATGACTCAGCAACAAGATTTCGAATAAAAGACCAAATACTTAACTCAAGTTAAAAACGGACTTCCGGGCTGGAACCGCGTCGCTTGTATATCTGCCGACGTTTCGTACCCATTTGTATGGGACATCTTCAGGGCTGAACTACTGCACTGAAACTGAAGGTATGGACCACGACCGCGAAAGTCTACGTACCAGATTAGATAAATGCAATTTTGAAGACAATCTTGGTGTTTTTCTATTTGATATTATTTTTTCAGCTTTCCGCTTTTTTAATATACCTTTTCGATATACTTCGGAATTGAATCAAACTGTTTTATATTAATATATAAAGTAATAATAAGTTTGGTATCAGAACGTGGGCCAATTTTTGTTTAACATACTGTCAGTCATACTAATAAACTTTGTGCCACCATTTTTACAAATATAATTAGCGTAAGATACTTTGTGTATAATGTGGGCCATTTATTCTAATATGCATGTAATAGATCTATTACACAGTATTCGTTTTGTTTAAATATTGCTAGTATTATTTCTTTCAATTACGATAACCTATGTATATAGTATATGTATTTAAACTCTTTACGTATATTCGCATATTTTTATTGTAGCGTTTTATTCCGATTACCGAGTTATCGTATTTTTGCTTTAGTTTATTTTCATGTATTCGTATTTTTCTTTGTAAAGCATATCGTTTCGTTGTTATTTAGTCTTTAAATTCAATAGTTATTTATGTATTTCTAAAATTTTTGGAAAGTATTTTTTATCACTTCCGCATTTCAGTTTTTTGCAATATAGTATTTATATCGACCGATCTGGTTGTCCTGCTCACGCTTACGATCGATATGCTCACACATGTTCATTCGAAAGTCCTTGTCTCGCCTGTGTGTCGAATGAATTCCATAATCATTCTCGAATGTTTCCTTTCCTTCCCTTCCACCCTTTTACTCCTTGCCTTGAACAGTATAGCGTCCGGTCATTTTCATTCATTGTGACTCCCTGTTGTTTTTAAATTAATAGTTGGTCCTTGAGACGATTTATTCCAACCGTATGCTTGAAAACGGCGCAACAACTGAGACACGTTTATTACATTGACTCTGTATACATTCAAGTGTTTTATTGTTATTTATGTATTTTTGGTGCTTATGCTCCTGTCTCACTCTCTACTCTTGTAGATCATGTATCCCGTCACTTTATCGACATTGATATTGCCGACCGTATTCGACTCTCGGAACGAGGGAACATCGTTGGGTCAAGTTGGCAAGAAATAAGGTTAAATTAAGGTTAGGTAGACGCGAAGACGTAGAATTATTAATGTAATCATATCGTGATTGAATAGTTTTATTTTTTAATGTTTTTAAATGTTGCGTTTATTTTCTTTCTCAATTAATTAAGAACCTGTGTAGCGAATACAATGTAACAATGCATTACAAAGCACTGGTTTTTACGTTTAAGTTTGTGTATTCTTTAAGGCATTTTTTGCAAAACACTTTGAAAGTAGTCGGTACTACACTTCATGTAATTGCTGATGTGCGATCAGGTACGTGTGGATGCTTTGCTACATTTGTTTGTTTAAATCACTCTCACATATTTATGTATACCTTCTCTGAGCGGCTATCGAACATAGGCCCTACAATAGCCCATAAATTTGCTAGTCTAAGACAAGTCTTCATATTCCAGTGATTATATTGTATGTCTATATATTAAGACATATGTACATATGTATTATTACATACATATATATGTTATATATTACTTTAAAAACTTCTTTTGTATCAGCACAACAAACAATCATAAATTGAAGTTGTAATTATATGCAAATAATAGAATAATAAATATATGATAGAAAAGCACATGAATCGAATGCAAGAAATGTGAAATGATGAATATAGAATCAAAGTAGTTATATACAGTAAGTTAGTTTTATGGAAAAAGGCCTTTAAAATATGATTAGAATTTAAAAAATTAAGCCGAGATATAATTTTCATTTACTTATCTCATTTTTCATTCGTATTTTTATAATTATTTACTTTCTAATACATTTTCTAAAGATATTACAAAGGGTACTAGGAAAGTTTTGCAATATGGCGAGTGACCTACCAACAGATAGAGGATACATCAGGTCTAAATGCACCAGCAATTCGTTCGATTCAGCACGATCATTTGCACGTGAAGAAACTTTGTTCTCTCTGAATATTTTTATTTAATAAACTATTTCCTTTGTTTACACGAAAAATAGAAAATAGAAATAAGCTGTGTACATGTCAAAAAAAAAACGTAACTGTCACTATGACTTTGTCACTTCTAACTTACGCTATCTAGTTGAATAAAATTAACATATTACTTTAATACTTTCCCTTGTTGATTTGATTCAACTGATGCAGATTTTTTTTTAAAACTTTTTTTTATATGACTGTATAAATAAACATAAATTAACTCTTATTTAAGTCCCATCATTTTACAGAAAATCTTTAGTTTTGTTCTGCCGAGAGGTTTGGTCATTATGTCGGTGATTTGCTCTTCGGTTGAGATCTGCTTTACTTTGATTTGCTCTTCAGTGACCTTCTCCCTAACGAAGAAATGCTTGATTGATATGTGTTTGATTCTACGATGATACTCTGGCTTCTGAGAGAGTCTTACTGCTGCCGAATTGTCCACATACACTAAGGGAACGGAGTCCAAATCAATTATCTCTTCGAAAAGTCTTTTGAGCCAAATACCCTCCCTTGAACCCTCACTGGCTGCAATGAGCTCTGCTTCGGTGGTTGAGGTAGCTACTATGACTTGACTCATCCAGGAAATAGCTGCTCCTCCGTACATTGAGCGAATTCCAGAAGTGGACCGGCCCGTCTATGAACAACCACCAAAATCCGCATCGCTGTACATCTCCAGAATGGGTTTCTGGATTGGCTTGTAGTTGATACCGTAGGTGAATCTGAGGATTCCCTTTACTCGTATTGTGTCTTCGCTGCTTGGATTTCTTGGAACAAATCCAACACTGTAGGTTAGGTCTGGACGGGTTCCCAGCATTAGGTACATAAAACAACCTATAGCCTGTTGGTAGGGAAACTCTGTAGTTTTCTCGTTCACTTTCCCTGATTCAGGATACTCTCCAATCTTGAGCATTGGAGTTGATACAGGCTTGCATGAATTGAATCCAAAACGCTTTAAAATTCTTTTGGCGTAGCTGGTTTGACTCACCTTAACTCCTGAGTTGGCTTTTTCGATTTCCAGACCCAGAAAGAAGTTGGCCTGTTTCGTGACTATCTCGAGCTCTGCTCTCAGTTCGTTTGGGAAGTGCTCTAGTTCTTGAAGATCTGTTCCTTCAACCAGTCCATCGTCTACATACAGGACTGGAAGAGTTGTGCTTCTTCTCATGAAGAAGCACGGATCGGCGGTACTTTGATTGAATCCCAACGACTTTAAAAAGGTTACAAACCTGTTATACCAACACCTTGGTGCCTGCTTCAGTCTGTAGAGACTTATTTTTAGTTTGCAGACTTGCTCTGTGCCGTCGCTATATCCTTCGGGTTGTTTGATGTAGATCATATCCTGTAGCTTCTCACTTGCTGCTATTGCAACACTGAACGAATTGTCCCCATCTTGGCAACTTAGCTGAACGTGGTACTATAGACCACTCCATGACGTTGAGCACACCGCTTGGCTACGAGGCGAGCTTTGTACTTGTCGAATGATCCATCTGCATTCACCTTCAGGCGGAATGTCCACATGCAAAGTAGTACCTTCTTGTCGGATGGTAGCTTTGTAAGTACCCACGTGTCATTCTTCTTCTTCTTCTTCGAGAGAGGACATTTCTTGCTCCATAACTCTTTTCCATTCCTGACAGTCTTCTCTTGTCATGGCTTTTTCAAAGGACTGTGAATGTTCGAGTTGACGGTCTAGGTTTATTGTAGCCATTACATAGTCGTCAAAACGTACAGGTTTTTGTAGCTTCGACCGATCTCGCAGCCTTGACTCTTGCATTGGACTTTCTTCGCAGGTTTCGAATGTATTCTCATGGATTTCATCTTCTTCAATGGATGACTGATTGGGTAACTTTGTCATTTGTCATCTCTTTTGGATCGAGGTTGAATATAGGAAGTTCGACCTTCTTCTTGCACTGGTAGAACTTTTCGTGGAACTGCACGTCTCGTGAGGTCATTATCTTGCTGTTCTCTTTTAGGTAGATGCGATACCTTTCGTCGCCATCATATCCCACTAGGTAACCTTTTACAGCTTTCTGGTCAAGTTTTTTCCTCTTCTGACAGGGCACATGAACGAAACACTCTTACCCTACTATGCGAAGATGCGTGATCCTGGGCTTGCTGTTCATCCAGATCTCATAAGGACTCTTTACTTTGAGTGATGATTTTCCCGTTCTATTCAGGATATAGACTGCTGTGCTGACCAGCTCTGCCCAGAGAGCTTGACGAAAATTAGCTTCTGTATTGGCGTACTTGAAAGTTCTCGCCATCTCTATTATTGTGTGGTTATCACGTTCTTTCAACCCGTTTTGTTCAAGGGTAGAAGGTACCGTTAGCCTCTGGATGATACCATTTTCTTGCAGTATTTTTCGAACCTCGATATTATCGAATTCTCCTCCACCATCACTGAGCATCTCTTTGATGGGATGACCTTGATTTTTGGCGTGTGCGATTACAATGACTAGGGCTTCTTTGACTTATGATTTCTCTCTAAGGAAGCAGACGAAACGGAACTTAGAAAACTTGTCCTTGAACTCAACGTAGTGCTTCTTTTTGGCAAAAGACTCTGTAAAGGGGCCAACAACGTCTCCAGTTATCAGCTTTCCTGGACTCGTGGCTTTCGTACCCTTGCGAAAAGGTAGACGATGCGACTTTCCATAAATGCATGGTTCGCATGGATCCCTTTCTAAATTGACTGTGATGCCAAGCTTCTCTACCATTATTTCTTTGACGTGTCTCTTGTCTTGGTGACCCCAGCGTTCATGATACAGTTGTAGCATCGAGCTTTGACCCATTACAACATTGACTGACTCTGTTGCTGGTCGAATTGGAATGACCGATGCTTTGTAAAGAGTTCCGAATGGCTTACGGGTACCTGCTAGTATTCCCATACCATTTAAGGTCAACAAACACTCTGTGACTCCAGACTCAAACTTGCTCTCTAGACGTTGATCATGAATGGTCAGAAGAGATATCAGATTCTTATAGATATCTGGTACATACCACACATTCTTTAGAGTTAGACTCACTTGATTGCTTCCTACTATTGAATCAAACGTTGATGTCCCCTTTACCAAAGGACACTAACTTCTCTTTACCTGCTGCGCTAATCTGAATGGGTTCTTTGAATCTTATGAAACTTGTGTAGTAGTCGAGATATTTGGAACAGTGCTTAGTTGCACCATTGTCTATCCACCAGGTTGCGCTACCTCTTGAGCTTTGGAACTGATGTCGCATGCAAAAATTGGCAGTACTAATGCTATCTTGTTTTCTTCTCTCTTGGAATCTTTTTTCTTCGGATCTTCTTTTGCTTTTGGTCTGCTGGCTGCTATCCACTTTCTACAGTCACCAGTCCAGTGTCCTGGAATGCCACAGTAGTTACATTTTCCATCCCGTTTCTTGGGGTTGAGCTTTTTGGCTGCAGCGTTGACTTTGGATTTACCTTTTGCACCATTGTTATTCATCACTAAGGCTTCTTGAGTTTGCTGATCAGATGATGAGCTCTGAACTTTGTTGCTTCTCTCGAACAAGTGCAGCTACATCGTTAGCTCTTCAATGGTTTTATTAGTGTCTTTGGTAATCAGCATCCAACTTGCTCTAAAGCTCTCGTACTTAGGGGGCAGTATGAATAAAGCCTTACATATCAGCAGTAGGTCAGAGTTCATTCCACACGTTCTTCAACTTTGTGAAATGAGTGGAAATGCTTTCTCCCTCCGTCCAGCTGAAGGTGAAAAATTCGCTTGAAAAAGCTTGAAAAGTTGGTCTTTTGCTGTGGCTTCAAACTCTAGGTGAAGCGCTTTCCATGCTTCTTGGGCTGTTTGCTTGTCCATGATTTTGACGTACATATCCTCTGAGACTGATGCGGATATCATGGACTTGGCACAATTGTTTGCCTTGCGATACAGATCGCATTGTGCTTTGCGTGCCTTCTTGGCTTCTGTGTCGGCATCTGACCCCAGCTCTTTTGGCTTTATGAGCTTTTTGTCTATTACGTCCAGCGTACCTTCATGATAATCAAGCAGATCCCTTATCTTCCTTTTCGACAGAGGCCATCTCTTTCATTAGTCAGTAGATTAATATGTTTAGCCAAAACCATCTTTGATATGAATAACTCTGTTTGGCACTTGGTTTTGTAACCTACTAACCTCACTTTTGACTAATTTGAACTTTTGTACACAAGTGTGCCTTTAAAACTATTATTTTGTATTGTACACGGCTGGACCCATTACCTGTTGAGAATATTTTTATTTAATAAACTATTTCCTTTGTTTACACGAAAAATAGAAAATAGAAATAAGCTGTGTACATGTCAAAAAAAAACGTAACTGTCACTATGACTTTGTCACTTCTAACATATTACTTTAATGTCTGGGTGCCGCATCGACTGACTGAAGAGCAGATGACACGACGTGTGACTTGGTGCCGGAAGATGCTAAAAAAGTTTAATAAGGAACAATCTCGGTATGTGGACAACATCGTGACAGGTGACGAGACTTGGCTGTACTATTACGATGTGCCGACCAAAGCTCAAAACAAAATTTGGTTCTTTGATGATGAAGACACACCCGTAATTGTAAGAAAATCCCGATCTGTAAAGAAGAAAATGATGTATCTGTATTTTTCAAATCGAGTGGAATTTGTGGAACGCGTCGTTTTGGACACACAGGAGACAGTCACAGCTAAGTGATATACTGAACAGTGCCTGCCTAAAGTCATTGGATTTTTGAAGAACCTGCGGCCAAAGTCAAGAATGGACACCTGGTTCCTCCATCACGATAATGCTCCAGATCACCGCGCTAAACCCTGCACCGAATATTTGGCCACGACAGGATTGAAACTTCTCGAGCACCCTCCCTACAGTCCAGATCTTGCGCCCTGCGACTTTGCAATGTTCTCGCATGTAAAAATGAAGCTAAAAGGGAGACGGTTTTCCAGTGATGAGGACCTTCTACGGGCTTGGGACAACGAGTGTGCTTTACTCCCTAGTGAAACTTGATAACTGGTTTAAAGATTGGTTTCGGAGGATGGGGAGGTGAATTGAGTGTAGAGGAAATTACTTTGAAAAAATTAAATAAACAAAGCTGTATTTCAAAACTTTCCTAGTACCCTTTGTATATGCTGAAAATGTAAAATTATTTAGCCCGTGTTTGTAAGTCAAAAATGTTATAAATTATACTTTGTATTTAAAATTACGTTATATTTTCTATAAAACTACATACAGTGTTCGATTGCCGTCGCTCATGTGAAATATTATAGGTTAAAATAAACAAGTGATTATTTTATTTTTATTTCCAAAATTTACATGCATTAGAAATTTTTTATTTTCAAATTTATTATGTATTTACTTTTTAAATAATTATAAACACTAATGTTAAAATTAATTTTCATAAATAGTTTTATTATTGTATTATATGCTTTTTTACTTCAATAAATCCATTATCTCAAATAATTTAATTATTAAATACATCTCTGATAATAATAATAATTTACTGTAAGTCCTAATTTTTTTAACTCTTGTAAAGAATTTGTAATATACACAAAATTATATATATATATATATATATATATATATATATATATATATATATATGTATATATTGAATATATACTCTCTTATAACTTTATAACTTCAAGGGCTTGTAATAAACTTTATAAACTTTATAAATAAAATAAATATAAATAATATAAATATTACTTGAAATAACAACGAAATCCATTATTTTAAATTCTTTTGAAAGTTTGTTAATTGCGTAAATCACTTTGTTACTTATAAACAAATTATATGAAAGAATGTTGTTTTTTAAAAGTTATCTTTAATATAAAATAAAATATTATTTAAATAATTTTTTAACAATCTGTTTAAAAATTTTCATTTTTATAACAAACTTATTTTTATTACTTCTATGATAAAATTCAAATTTGAAAACCATTATTTCAACTAACTAACTAATTAAATTCAATATTTTTGGAATCCTCAAGTCAAAATTCGTAGGTATAAAATTAATTTATCAATTACAATATTATATTTCTATGTGCTATCTTAACCTCACTTTTTTGCTAATTTAAACTACTTTTGATTTTGAATTATTCCTTAGTACAATTATCTCATATATAAACATTTTTTTTATATAAGTCAATACTAACTATACACATTACTTACAAGTTTCAACATTACATTACTTTCTAATTCTATTAAAAAATCACTTCAATCTTATTCCTACAACCTCTTCCAACTATATTTATTAATTATACACTCAAATTATAATAAATAACAAAAATTACATCCTAAGCATCGGTAACAATGATACGAATTGTTAAACCTTACTGATGTCTCGACTAATTTTATTACCTTAATTAAACAAGAAAAAACTATTTACAAATATTGTCTCTCGCAATACATATAATGTTTTATTTACAAAGCAAGAGTAATACTATTATTCATTATTTTCTGTATCATAGATATGATAAACACTCTAGAAGGAATCGGTTATCTAATAACACAAATCATACCTACAATTGGAATAAAAACATATGTAGTTGATAGCTTTATTAATAATAGAATGATTCCTTTTTAACCAAGAAAAAACTATTTACAAATATTGTACACGCAGATTATATAATGCTTTTATTTAAGTAATACTTTCATATCTCATCATATTTATAAATACTCTAGTGCGATACGTGGGTTATCTATTAAGTTTTGCATATACAATTGGAATAAAATAGTAGATAGCTTTTAAAGACTTCATTGATTTTCGAGCATTCTAAAAAAAATTACATCCTAAGCATCGGTAACAATGTGTTACGAATTATTAAACCTTACTGATGTCTCGAAATTTTATTACCTTAATTAAACAAGAAAAACTAATGAATAATATCATATCTCCCTTTTCGAAAATACATAAATGTAACAGCAATCTTGAGAGGATTTGTTATTATTCATTATTTTCTTTCGAAAGATATGATAAACACTCTCTCGTTCATTAATAACACAAATCAACCTGACGATTCGTGAATTCGATGAAACATATGTAGTTGATAGGGTGTTATTAATAATAGAATGATTCCTTTTTAACAAGAAAAAACTATTTACAAATATTGTACACGCAGATTATATAATGGTTTTATTTAAGTAATACTTTTATATCTCATCATATTTATAAATACTCTAGTGCGATACGTGGGTTATCTATTAAGTTTTGCATATACAATAGGAATAAAATAGTAGATAGCTTTTAAAGACTTCATTGATTTTCGAAGCATTCTCCACTAAGAGTTTGTTGGTACAGTGAAGATTGCGTTTTTGAAGGCGTCGACTATTCCTTCTGACGACTGGAACCTTTGCACTCTGTTTCTTTTTTATTTTTGAAAAGGTAAAGAAATTGTTGGGACTTAGATTCAGACTGTAAGGAGGATGGTCCAACAATTCGAAGCTCTATTGTGTTAAAATTTAAATTGCCTTGCGTGCTGTTTGCGAACTTCTATTGTCTTGGAGGACAATTCGTCGCTCGGGGTTGGTTTTTCGAAACTCAGCGATGACTTGCGGCAAACAAGCGGTTATGCATCAATCGGCAGTAACAGTTATCTTGCAGAGGAATTGTTACTACATGACCTGCTTTCGAGACAAATATTGCGACCATCTCTCTTTTTGGAGACACTCGAGAGCGGATGACTTTTGTCGGCTTTTCTTCACTTTGAAACACCCAAACAGACGACTGGCGCTTATTTTCTGGCTCGTATGAGTAAATCCAAGATGCATCATCACTGACAATGTTATACACGTTTTTAGAGTTACCGGCGTTGAAGCGATCTAAAGTCTTTTGATACCAATTTACACTAGCTGCTTTCCGTTCGTCGGTCAACAGATGCGGTATCCAATGGGAAACGAATTTTTATACACACAATTCTTTATAGAAAATTTTTTGAATTGAGGTTTTTGAAATCCCCAATATTGTTTCAATCTGGCGATATGTCACATGTCGATCTTCGTTGGTGATCTTGAGGATAGCATCGACCTTCGCCTGAGTAACTGCCGTTTTTGGTAAAACTGTTCTTGACTCGTCGCTAACACTATCCGTCCACGTTTGAAAAAATTATTCCGCGAAAATGTTCTCGGTTTAATTCCATTTTTCAATTAACTTGTTTACTTTGACAGTTCGTTGTAGCTACAACACTACACGTATCACGTTGAAATTTTGGATTTACGATAACTAAAGATAGAGGTTAATTTTTAGTACAAATATATAATATTGAATAATAATTATTATTTTTTATTTATTTTTATTAATTTCTTCATCTTGAAAAAAAAGTTTGTACGTTCTCACTCAAATAATTTGTACGAACTAATTTTTTTTTATATATATTGAATTATTTTTTTTATTTATAAATATTTATTTGCTTTTCTTTTAAAAATTCGTGCGTTTTCGCTCCACTGGTTTTTATAAAACCGATGTATTTATTCTGCTTGAGTTACACATTTATAGTAAATTATTCAATCATTTAATAAAATTTGAACGTTAAGTTGTCATTAATTCTCGAATATTCAGTTTCGAATTTAATTTTTTTAGAAATTCTTCTTTTAAAACCACTTTTGCTTGCAAATTCTGATTAAATCATATTTTACTACATATTCTCTCATTATGTACATATATCATTATTTCTACAATTTTTACATCTAAACTTCTTACGCCTTATTTTATTGCTATTACTTCTTATTTCGGTTCAACTAGTCTTTATCTAATCTTTATTTTTACTAATTTTTGTATTTGTTTTCTGGAAGATCTTTCATTTTAAGAGGGAAAATTTAATTCTTATATTTATATAATATATGTACACAACATTATTACTTTATATTAATATTATAGAAACTCTTGCACCACATTAATTTAAACATCATACTAATATTTATGTTATAAATGTAAATATTGCTTATTATATTATTTACAATTTTTTTTCTTTAATACCCTTCTTATCCATTAGGCAACATGGATTTATTCCAGGCAGATCTACTGTTACCAACCTGGTCGAGATTACGCAATTTATCGGGGAACTACTTGGGTATTCGTCTAAGCTCTTCGATATCGCCTTTGGTATAGCACAGGGTTCCCATTTGGGACCACTTTTGTTTAATATTTATGTTAACGATCTCTTGGAACGTCTTGACTTCAGAGTGTTAGCTTACGCCGCCGATCTAAAGATCTTCAGCTATATTAATTCACTTGATGACAGTATTAATCTTCAATCTAATCTGTGCATTATTGACGATTGGTGTACCCACAATCAGATAAAGCTAATAATTGACAAATGTACTGTTCTCTCTTTTAGTAGAAGTGATACTCCGCTTTACTATAACTACAATGCTCGGCAGTCCATTATAGCCAGAGTACACAACTTCAAGGATCTTGAAGTTTTGTTCGACTCGCATCTTAGCTTTTCTAAGCATATAAGTAGCATAACTACATCATTTTCCAGAGGTCTTGGGTTCCTTATTCGTTCTTGCAGTAGTTTCAGTAGCTTGCGCACTTTGAAGGTGCTTTACGGTTCTCTTGTCCAGTCCAGATTGGAATATGCTTTAGTTGTGTGGTACCCGCTTTACCATTATCAGCAGTTACTCCTGGAGCGTGTTCAAAAGAGGTTCCTCAAATACTTATCCTACAGGATTGATAGTCATTATACTGCCCTTGGTTCGACATATGAGGGTCTGCTTGCTAGGCACAATTTTGATTCTCTTGCTATACGCAGGGACAAAGCTAGTGGCGGTTTTCTTTATAAATTAATAAATAATTTTATTGATTCTTCTGTGCTGTTGTCCCAGGTTGATATCCTCGTGCCTAGTTTTGACACTAGATCATCGGTAATCTTCTCAATAGCTCGGGCAAGAACCAATGTTCTCTACAAGGCTCCATTGGTACATATGTCCAGAAATACCAATGCATTATACGAGGATCTCTTTCGCTAATTTGAATCTATTATTGTTAGTTCAGTTTTTTTTGTATGACTTGAATTACATTACTATAAGTGTGTATATATATATATATTTTTTGTTGATTGAATTTTTATTTTTATTTGTAGTACATTAACTGCACCTATTTTTGTTTCAATTTAAATTTTTTTCTTAAGTGCATTATGTCCTGTAAGTGGTTTATGTAACTGTTAGGCATTAAAGATATTATTATTATTATTATTATTATTATTATTATTATTATTATTATTATTGAGTTCACTCATACATGTTCATACACATAATAATCTTGTATTAATATTAACTTTTTTATAATTTATTTACAAAGTTAATTGAATTATGTATATTGTTCAGATTATTTTCCTCACAGGTACAAGACGCCAAATAAACTTCTTTAAGTTCACGAGGAACATAAATATTGAGCTCGCTGACATATATTTTAGCATTTTCATGTAGTCGTGAACTGTTAGCTGTCATAGACGACAGTCCTTCTATGAAGTGACTGATAACTGTGGATGAAAATTATTTATCTCCAACGGTATGGTGCGGAAACTGTCTTGACCCCAAGAAGATTAAGCTTACAGTATGATTAGATTTTAAAGGTGTCGTGTTTTTCGAGATCCTACCAAGGAACGAAGCAATAAATTCATGTTTGTACACTCGACAATTTGAACAAATCTGTCATCTAGAAAAGTCCAAAGCCAGAGCGTATTATGAAGGAGTGTATTTCATCACGGCAATACGAGATCACTTGTACATTAAAATTTCCACTCGATAAAGATAGATCCTTTTATGTACAAGGAAGTATGAAGCTTCCCGAAAGAGTGCAAAAAGTTATCAGAGAAAGCGGACAATAAATAATTGATTAATTTTTTCTGTTTTTCTAACTTCAGTCAGCAAAGATGAGTTGAATATTTTAATTAATAAATAGTTCAATTTATCAGTAAAACTGGACTTCTCTGATTAAATATAATTTGAGCTACTTTTATAATATTCACAATACCAATAGACTAAATTACCTTGATGTACGTACGTCAATGTTTGAATAATAATTACACCAGTGAATGAAGAATTGAATGTAAGTACAAGCTTTGTTAATTAGTTTAGGATTGTTTTGTATATAATAATAAATTCCAATTTTAAACACCTTAATCACTAAGGTTGATATATAACCCCTTTCCACATTAACTTTCGTAATTCTGTATACGCATTTCGACAATTAAGTTGTCATCATCAGCAGATAGTTGCAAAGTATCGCACCTGGTAAACCACGACGAAAAAATACCTGTACGAAAACAAACTCGCGTACGGAGCTTCTTTCGTACAGGTATTCTTTCGTTGTTGAAATACGTATACAAAATTACGAAAGTTAATGTGGAAAGGGGCTATATATCAACCTTAGTGATTAAGTTAATCAACCACAGGCTCCATCAAATTCAACTTCAAATTTTTAACACCGTTTATTATTTTTAATTATAGATTAACCCTTTGGATGATGTTGAATTTGATGGAGCCTGCGGTTGATTAACTTAATCACTGAAGTTGATATATAACCCCTTTCCACATTAACTTTTGTAATTCTGTATACGCATTTCGACAACTAAGTTGTCATCATCAGTAGACAATTGCAAAGTGTCGCACCTGGTAAAACACGGCGATGTACACACTGTGTGTTTGTTTCACAAGATTTTTAAAATTATTTTACTTAAACTAGGATGAACGACATTGAAAAAATGGGAACACGGTCACGACCGATAAGTGTGATTTATTATAGTGTTCCTCCTTTTCTGGCATTAAGCAGATAGAAAAGGGTCGATTGTAAAGGTCCAGTGTCATTGTTATTCACCACATGGCTTGAATTCTTTAAGATGTGCATGCTTTCATACGTGTCTAATTCTCGATAATTATACACGTTCTTTATCAAATGTAAACAATCCATATTAACACTGTGGTTATTTTCTAATACATGTCTCGCTATACCCGATTTTTCTGGTCGGTTGAATTTTATGTGCGAAAGATGTTCTTTATACCGGGTTTCGATCGATCTTTTAGTTTGGCCGATGTATTGTTTACTGCACTCTAAACATTTAATTCGGTAGATTTCCGACTTTTTGTTTTCTTCGATTTTGTCTTTTGCATTTCCTAAAAGCGTTTTAATTGAATTATTGGAGCGAAAACAAACTTGAAACCCGCGTTCTTTAAAAATACTATTTAGATTTTTTGTTATACGATGATAAGGTAAACAAACAAACTGCTTATCCCGATTGCTCTATGGTGATAGACATGTGGTGTCACGGATTGTTTTTTTTTATGTTGGCCTTTCTAATTAATCCATTGAATATTTCCGAATCAAATTAATAATAAAGGAATACGTGAGATTAACAAACCTTCGCATGTCCCAAAATTGTTTTCAATTCGAAGGGAGGTTTTATGAACAAAAACAGGGAACTGCAATGGACAATTGTCTTTCTCCATTCATAGCGGACCTATTTATGAGTAACTTTGAAATTGAATTAAAAAATAAAGCTAAATATTTTCCAAGAATTTGGGTCAGGTATGTCGATGATATTTTCGTGATTTTCAATACACATAAATGCAACTTGGATGATTTCGTTAAACAGCTAAATTCAAAATTTCCGACAATTAAATTTATAGTAGAAAAAGAAAACAATGACAAGTTGCCTTTTTTGGATACCTTAGTTATTAGGAATAATCTCAAAATAGAAATTGATATTTTCCGAAAAGAAACCAATGTCAATAGATTCATCACGGCGGACTCAAATCATAGCATGCAACAAAAGATGGCTTCATTCAACTTTCTTATTAATCGTTTGATCAATTTCCCACTAACAAATGTAAGATATGAAAGAGAATTGAACGTCATTAAGACTATCGCGGGATAGAATGGTTTTGATTCGGAAATAATCAATGGATTAATTAGAAAGGTCATTTATGTCTGTTGGCAATGACAATGACATGATGATAATATGTGAACGAAGAATATTTTCAAGTACAATATTTGCGTATATTTATAATTTTTTTATGTGTATACATATATAGAGAGAGAAAGCAAAATATTTTATACATTTTTTAATTATTTGGATAATAAGCTTAATAAATTAACACCCCAGAATGAAGGTTTCCTTTTTATAATATTTCCTGCAAACTACGTATTTTACATTACATGCGCTATTTTATTTTACATCTATAAGCAAGTGTATTTTCTCTATGTTTTTTATACGCTTTACATTGAATACCTAAACATGTTTCGCATCACAGCTAGTAATACCGGTTTACTTATAACTTGTTCCTTTAGTATTACCCACTTGACTATTCACCACATCGTAATTAATGTATGTATTTCTTTATCAAACGATTTTATGATTTCATGTTTAAAACTTATTCTTGAAAAGATGTAGAAAGTGTAAAAAAATATAATTTTACAAATGTGTTCTAAATATTTTAGAATAAACTTATCCATTACATTGTGTGAATTGAATAAAAGCATATGCATGTGAATTAGTACAGTTTACAGAAAAAATTATTGTCCAGAAAGGTAAAATATATATATATATATATATATATATATATATATATATATATATATATATACTGTAAACTGTACTAATTCACATGCATATGCTTTTATTCAATTCACACAATGTAATGGATAAGTTTATTCTAAAATATAAAATAAAAAGAAAGAATTTTCTACTTGTGTTTTGTATTTTAGTGTGGTGTAGTGAAGCCTGTTATATCACTTAGAAAGAGTTGGTAACTTCACTAAATATTTAAGGCTGTGACCTTTCCAACATAATGGATGTAATAGAAAAATAAATGTCCGCTTAATGTACTGGATGCATTTGAAATGACTTCGTAGGTATATTTTCTATTTAAAGGAATCAAATATATTAACTGATTATACTGCCGATACATTTTTAACTAATAAATATAATTACAATTAAAACACTTGGTATAGTTGCACAAAATATATTTTTAAAATAAAATTCTCTAGAAAAGTATATTAGAGTAACAAATATTTTTAGCATTAATTGTTATAAATTTAAAATATATTGTAATATTTTTAAGAGTTAAGAAGTATATAAATTATTAGCAACCAAGATAAAAATCAGAAATTTTCACACAACACTTGTAAAAGTTATTTCACTGCCGATTATTCCAGAAAGGCATAATTATTTTATTCTACATATATATATATGATATATACATAATCCACACTGATAGATATAAAAAATATAATGAAATTTTGTTGTAAAATAAGTAGAAATAATAATTATATTACAGATTTTTGTTTATAAAAGACATGTAAATAAAATATTTAAAAGAAAAATAATAGCAAACGTAGTCAAACAAAATAAAGAACATTTTATATATGCACTATAATATTGGGTTGGCAACTAAGTACTTTCGGTTTTTACAGTTGCTTTATTTTTTGTATAACGTATGTTAGTTCTGTACTTTACCGTTTGTCGCGTGATACTAGTCATATTGATGTAACTTCAGAAGCAAGTAGTGCGTGATTTTTATTAAAGCTATTAGTTGTGGGTTAATTTTAAATGGAGTGCAGAAACGAACATTTTCGACATATTTTACTATTTTATTTCCGTAAAGGAAAGAAAGCTGCTGCGGCTCACAAAAAGATATGTGAAGTTTATGGTACTAATTGCTTAACAGAGCGCACGTGTCAGAATTGGTATAAAAAATTCCGTTTTGGAGATTTTTCCCTCAAAGATGAGCAACGTTCTGGTCGGCCTACTGAAGTTGATGATGACCAAATCAAAGTCATAATTGAAGAGGATCGTCATATAACTGTTCGAGAGGTTGCGGAGAGGCTACATGTATCGCACACAACAATTGAAAAACATTTAAAATGTCTTGGGCTAGTTAAGAAGCTTGATATTTGGGTACCTCACGAATTGAAAGAAATTAATTTAACACAAAGAATCAACTTTTGCGATATGCACCTTAGACGAAATGAAACCGACCTGTTCTTTAAAAGAATCATCACTGGTGATGAAAAATGGGTCCTGTACAGTAACATAGTTCGAAAACGATCATGGAGTAAACACGATAAACCAGCTTAAACCACATCGAAAGCTGAATTGCATCCAAAAAAGATCATGCTGTCAGTTTGGTGGGATTACAAAGGTGTTGTGTTTTTTGAGCTGCTTCCAAGGAACCAAACGATCAATTCTGATGTTTACTGTCAACAATTAATAAAACTGGATGAAGCAATCAAAGAAAAACGGCCAGAATTGTCAAATCGGAAAGGTGTAGTTTTCCACCAAGATAATGCAAGGCCTCACACATCTTTGGCAACTCGTGGGAAACTATTGGAGCTTGTCTGGGAAGTGATGCCACATCCCCCATACAGCCCTGATCTAGTACCATCTGATTATCATTTATTTCGAAGTTTTCAGAATTCTTTGAATGGTAAAAGCTTCACAAATGACGATGACCTTCACTCGCACCTGGTTCAGTTTTTTGCTGATAAGGACCAGAAATTTTATGAGCGCGGAATCATGCAGCTGAAAGAAAGATGGCAAAATGTCATTGAGCAAAATGGAAAATATATAATTGATTAAAAACTATTCTTTGTTTAAAAAAAAGTGTTTTATTTTATACTACAAAACCGAAAGTACTTAGTTGCCAACCCAATATATTATCAAGAAAATTATTTTAACAGTAATATCAAGTTATCTTGTATGCACGGTATACTATATTTAGAATATATGAGTGTTTTAAAATTTTTTTTTTCGAAGTTATTGCATGTTCGTTTTCGAAGACTATATATGTTATTTTTTATACATAAATACTTTTGAATGTAATTTAATAAAAATCGTAAGATCACAATTATTAAAATTCCATCAAACACTTTGCTTTTTAACAAAAAAACGTATTTGAATTATAATACAATATTATTATATCATGTTATTGGCGTACTGTTAAGACTCTAAAGGTGTACATACATGTATACATATCTGTTTTAAGTTAAAAGAAATATTATTATCCATTAATTGATTAGTAGATGTATTCCTGAGTAGTGAACTTGCTCAGGTGTATTGAATAATGATTTATTGAGAATAAACTACTTATTTAGAAAATTTAATATGCAACCTTTTTTTCGATATCGTTAGCACTCTCATTTACTAATGTAGTCGCATAAGATATAAATGTGATCAAAGGCATTTATATCATTAATAAACATGATCAATAAGGTTGATATATAACCCCTTTTCCACAATTAACTATTTGTAAAATTCTGTATACGCATTTCGACAACTAAGTTGTCATCATCAGCAGATAATTTCAAAGTGTCGCACCTGGTAAAACACGGCGAAAAAATTGTACGAAAAATAAACTCCGTACGCGATCCGCACCGATGAAAACCAAGATGTGCACTGTGTCTGTTTCACAAGATTTTTAAAAAATACTTTTACTTAAACTAACATGCACTACATCGAAAAAGGTTATTATGGTCAAAAGTGTGTGATTTATGTGTGATTTATGATATTGTTCCTCCTGTCTTTCAGTAGAGAGAAAAGAGGGGTTTGTAAGGGGCCGGCGTCATTATAGTTCACCACATGGCTTAAATTCTTTAAGATGTGCATGCTTTCATACGCGTCCAGTTCGCGATAATTGTACACGTTCTTTATCAAATGTAAACAATCCATATTAACACTGTGGTTATTTTCTAATACATGTCTCGCTATACCCGATTTTTCCGGTCGGTTGAATTTTATGTGCGAAAGGTGTTCTTTATACCTGGTTTCGATCGATCTTTTAGTTTGGCCGATGTATTGTCTATTGCACTCTAAACATTCAATTCGGTAGATTCCCGATTTTTTATTTTCTTCGATTTTGTCTTTTGCATTTCCTAAAAGCATTTTAAGGGAATTATTGGGGCGGGAACAGACTTTAAACCCGCGATCTTTAAAAATACTATTCAGATTTTTTGTCACACGATGGAAAGGTAAACAAACAAAATGCTTTTCCCGATTGCTCTGTGGTGAAAGACATGTGGTGTCACGGATTGTTTTTCTTATGTTGGCCTTTCTAATTAATCCATTGATTATTTTCGAATCGAAACCGTTGTATACCGCGATATTCTTAATGAGGTTCAATTCTCTTTCATATCTTACTTTTGTTAGTGGGAAATTGATCAAACGATTAATCAGAAAATTGAATGAAGCCATCTTCTGTTGCATGCTGTGATTTGAGTCAGCCGTAATGAATCTATTGACATTGGTTTCTTTTCGGAAAATATCAATTTCTATTTTGAGATCTTTCTTAATAACTAAGGTGTCCAAAAAAGGCAACTTGTCATTGTTTTCTTTTTCTACTGTGAATTTAATTGTCGGGAATTTTGAATTTAACTGTTTAACGAAATCATCCAAGTTGCATTTATGTGTATTGAAAATCACGAAAATATCATCGACATACCTGACCCAAATTCTAGGAAAATATTTAGCTTTATTTTTTAGTTCTATTTCAAAGTTACTCATAAACAGGTCCGCTATGAATGGAGAAAGACAATTGCCCATTGCAGTTCCCTGTTTTTGTTCATAGAACTTCCCTTCGAACTGAAAACAATTTTGGGACATGCAAAGGTTTGTTAATTTCACGTATTCCTTTATTTTCTCTGGTTCGATCTTATTTTTGTGAAGCAATTCTTCTAAATATTTTAAAGTTTCTGGGATCGGTACCGAAGGAAACAATGACGTTACGTCGAATGAAACTAAAATTTCTCCTTTTTCTAATTTACAATCTTTGATCCTTTGGATAAATTCTAATGAATTATTGACTGAGAGACTTTCAAGTTTTTCGGGCAAATTTTTGTATTCATTCACTAGCCATTTCGATAACAAGTAAGTAGGAGAGTTGATCCCTGAGACAATTGGTTCATTGAGTTGCCTGGTTTGTGTATTTTAGGCAAACAATATAGTCTAGGGATCAACGGATTACTTACACTTAGCCTATAATTCAGATTCGGGGTTATTAACTTTGAACAACTTTTTAACGCGTTTTTTGTGTCCCTAATCATTTTTGGTAATGGAGTTTTCGTACATTCAACATAGGGACCTTCTGAGATTAAATTTTTCACTCTTAGAAAATAGTCGCTTTTGTTCAAAATTACTAACTTATTCCCTTTATCTGCTTTTAAATAAAAACAGTCTTTCGATCTGAGACTCTTAATTCTATGAACAAAAACAGGGAACTGCAATGGGCAATTGTCTTTCTCCATTCATAGCGGACCTGTTTATGAGTAACTTTGAAATAGAACTAAAAAATAAAGCTAAATATTTTCCTAGAATTTGGGTCAGGTATGTCGATGATATTTTCGCGGTTTTCAATACACAAAAATGCAACTTAAATGATTTCGTTAAACAGTTAAATTCAAAATTCCCGACAATTAAATTCACAGTAGAAAAAGAAAACAATGACAAGTTGCCTTTTTTGGACACCTTAGTTATTAAGAAAGATCTCAAAATAGAAATTGATATTTTCCGAAAAGAAACCAATGTCAATAGATTCATTACGGCTGACTCAAATCACAGCATGCAACAGAAGATGGCTTCATTCAATTTTCTGATTAATCGTTTGATCAATTTCCCATTAACAAAAGTAAGATATGAAGAGAATTGAACCTCATTAAGAATATCGCGGTATACAACGGTTTCGATTCGGAAATAATCAATGGATTAATTAGAAAGGCCAACATAAGAAAAACAATCCGTGACACCACATGTCTTTCACCACAGAGCAATCGGGAAAAGTATTTTGTTTGTTTACCTTTCCATCGTGTGACAAAAAATCTGAATAGTATTTTTAAAGATCACGGGTTTAAAGTATGTTCCCGCCCTAATAATACCCTTAAAATGCTGTTAGGAAATGCAAAAGACAAAATTGAAGAGAATAAAAAATCGGGAATCTACCGAATTGAATGTTTAGAGTGCAATAAACAATACATCGGCCAAACCAAAAGATCGATCGAAACCAGGTATAAAGAACACCTTTCGCACATAAAATTCAACCGACCGGAAAAATCGGGTATAGCGAGACATGTATTAGAAAATAACCACAGTGTTAATATGGATTGTTTACATTTAATAAAGAACGTGTACAATTATCGCGAACTGGACGCGTATGAAAGCATGCACATCGTAAAGAATTCAGGCCATCTGGTAAACGTTTATGACGCCGGCCCTCTGCAAACGCCTCTCTTCTCTCTACTGAAAGACAAGAGGAACAATATCATAAAACACACATAAATCACACACTTTTGACCATAATAACCTTTTTCGATGTAGTGCATGTTAGTTTAAGTAAAAGTATTTTTTAAAAATCTTGTGAAACAGACACAGTGCACATCTTGGTTTTCATCGGTGCGGATCGCGTACGGAGTTTATTTTTCGTACAATTTTTTCGCCGTGTTTTACCAGGTGCGACACTTTGAAATTATCTGCTGATGATGACAACTTAGTTGTCGAAATGCGTATACAGAATTTTACAAATAGTTAATTGTGGAAAAGGGGTTATATATCAACCTTATTGATCAAGTCAATCAACCACAGGCTCCATCAAATTCAACTATTAATAAACATAGTAAACGACAATGGAGAAAGCATTGCTTCTTAAAGCACCTTGATTGTAAGCGGTTATCAGTTATATTTAGAGATTTCTCCTCTATAATCGTTCATTAATATTCTTCTTGCAAGCTGTAACTAACTAACAATAATAACAATAACTTAGCTTTAATATACTATCGTTCGCTTAAAGTGACGATCTCGAATTAAGTCAAAATTAAATAAATGTTAAAAATTTCGGCCAGGTAAAGATATAGAGTTTTGATGGGGAATATTTTTGTAACAACGCGAAATTGATAGATTCTCCATAATGTAATATAGAAGTCGATATGCATTCTCTAAATGCATGGTGCATTATCTTTGTAGCCATACTGTAAAAAGATACAATTTCGAGCACACTATATGCTTTTATTTAATATTTCATTTAAAAGCTTTTGTATAAACGAAAACAAAATTAAACATTTTTAATCCGTGCTTTTGTTATAAGTTTATTTTGACTTTCGTTTAACATAACCAAAATAACGTGTTTTTTCACGAAATATTGTTTAATTGTTTTCTGGCTGATTAAGTTATATGTATATGTAAAGAGTGTTTCAAATTTCGCGGTTTTTTTAAAGAATAAATGAAACACATAATTTGCATTCACTTTCAAAAACTTTCTATAAGTAATTGAAGTATCAGTTATGGTATTTATATGCGAAAAATAATATCTGCCAAATGGCCTCCTCTTGTAGCTCCACAGACGTACAATCTTTTGTTAAAATTTTCAATGACATTTTAACATAATTGAGGCTCTATCTCACCAATGACATGAATAATTTCATCTTTCAAAGCAGGAATTGATTGTGGATTGTTTTTATAAACCTGACTTTTCACATAACACCAAAGAAAATATTCTAACGGTGTCAAATCACATGATCTTGGTGGCCAATTAACATCACCGTTTCTTGAAATTACACGTTCAGGAAATTTTTCTCTCAATAAATCAATTGATTCGTGTGTAAAGTGAGGTGTAGCGCCATTCTGTTGAAGCAACATATCCTCTAGATCAATAATCATTAATTCAGCATTGACAGTTGCAGATTCACCAGCAGCATTTTCAAAGAAGTAAGGTCCAATTACACCACCTGACCATAATGCACACCAAACTCGTTTAGGATGCATAGGTTTCTCATGAATAATTCGTGGATTTTCCTCACCCCAGATACAGAAGTTTTCTTTATTAACATAGCCACCAAGTTCAAAATGTGCCTCATCGGAAAACATTATTTTTTTGAGAAAAATCAGCTGGTTGTTCATTGATGAAATTGACAAATGAACGACGTTTTAAATGATCGAATGGCTTCAGTTCCTGTATTATATGAACCTTATATGCCTTCAGAGCTAAATCCTTGGTAAAATACGCCATGTTGTTGATTCACTAAGTCCAATTTGTTGTGAACGTCGTCTAATGTACATTTAAGGATCTTCGGCAACACTTTCACGAACCAAACCAATATTTTCTTGTGAACGACCACTACGACTATATTTTTTACTTTTTTGATCTGCCACGGAACCGATCTCTTGAAATTTTTTAATAATTCGACCAATGAAGATGAACAATTATGTAAACCGTAAAATTTACGCCCAGTATTATATTTTGAATTGAAAGTCTTCGTAAAAAGTTCTTCATTAAATGCTAACAATAAACATTTTATCCCATTTATGTACGTGCCAATGCTAAAAGCATCGGTACATAAATAGTTAAAAATCGCACACTGTGCACAGTGGCTTTCAACGATACAGATTGTGTACGTTTCCAGGTGCGACACTATTTAATTATCTGCTGATGATGACAACTTAGTTGTCGAAATACGTATACAGAATACGAAAATTAATGTGGAAAGGGGTTATATATCAACCTTTAGTGATTAAGTTAATCAACCACAGGCTCCATCAAAAAAAAAATTACCAATGTTTTATTATTTATGTGTACATACACGTTTATTTAATAAAACTTAATTATATGACAATACTTGTCCTAGAATCCGGTGCTCCGCCTGTGGCACTACACCGGAGATATATATATATATATATATATATATATATATGTATATATAACATAACATAACGATGAATGTATATATTTATATATATATATATATATATATACATGTTATGTTTCTACGGTTATCGTATGAATTGGTGGTTTCTCGGATATCGTATTGTGTGTTTTGTCGGCCTTTAAAAGTACTGTTCCGGCGACGTTTCGATGAGACCTATTCATCTTCTGCCCTTAGTCCTCGTTCGGCTCAAAACATACAAATGTGAGCCAGTTTAAGATATTTACTTATTTCAATAAATTATTAATGTATAACAATATAAAAAAAAAGAAAATAATCAGTTAAATTGGATTTCATTAAAATGTGTAATAATAGTATTGTATTTATTCTTATATTATATATTATATTTTATATACTCATTTTGGATCTCCCCTATTTGAATCGTACCATTATTATTAATGATGCTGTATATGGTGAATGTTCAAGTTCGTGAATACCATCGATGAATGAATAAGCAGTTTTATTTCATATTATATTTCATTCCAAATTGCTTCTGTAAATATTTTTTAGAATAATTCATTTAAAAAATACTAAAAATATTTTCTTTTTTTAGGAAGGGTATGGTGTCTATGTATGTTTGAAGAATACTTCAACACATGACTGATCAATGATGGTAAACGAGTGAAAGTAGGAATTGAAAGTATATGAATAATCACTACAATAGAAGTCAAGCAAATGCGATTATGATATCACAAAGAAAAAACTAGCGAAAGCAAAATACTGTACGAAATTTGGATACGGTGGATTTGTAAATACTAACAGATAAAATTTTTAAAGAAAGGATGACATGGAAACTTTTATTATTTAATAGAAAGCAGCACTAAATCGAGTATTAAATTCGTAAAATTTGGATTACATAACCCAGTTTAGGCATTCGCTTCAGTTTGACATTATTCAGTAGAGAAAGAGAATTGAAACTCTTAAGCGTTGTGCCGCCAAATACATGAGGATATTTTTGAGAAAGTCACTTCTAATTTAGAATTGATCAAAAAGTCTATTTTCTCAGTAAAGTAATTTTGAAAAAATATAGTCCAGCAATTGGATGTGAAGTTTTGGGCTTGCAGTATTGTCATTTTTGTAATCGTGTTTATTGATACTATCATGCAAGTTAAAATAAATTTCTTTACTCAAGAGGTAGACAGGCAACAATGTATTTTCTTTTAACATTAATATTCGAGCTATTTGCAATTTGTATGGAAATCAGTATAATTCTAAATTTCTAAGTCATTATCTATAGGTGGAATATCCTCAAGATTGGTTTGCTTCATCTAATGTATTGACTATTACTAGTAACTAATTTTCTCATGTTAATTCTATCAAATTGGCTAGACTAATCGGTTGGCGATCTTCTTTCACTATCAACATATATAATATAATACCTAATATAATAAATATAATATAACATGTAATTTCATGATTATGTCCAAATTTTTGTTTGGTGGATCCACTAAAGATTTGCAACAGTCAAAGTAATAGTAGGAAGACTGAATGTTGTAGTACTTCTATGCAAATTATTGAAAAAGTCGTTCAAATTCTTCAACATGACTCATGAATGGTATTGTAAAATACTTTGTAACAAGTTATGAATTATATTCTAGAATTTACCAATATTATCTTCTATCTTTGGAGTATTTTGAGTACTTGAATAAAATTAACTAAATAATCGCGTACTGAATGTTGCTGGGTTTTCGTCTATTTAGTTACAGTTTGATCAAGGATTACAAATCTACAGGAACTGAAACGTGTTGAAAAACCTGTTTGTTTAGTTACAGTTCGAAACCAGATTCCGAATCTGGGTCATCTCTACATACACATGTATGACATATACGGGATCCACAAACTGTCCGTTCAAGAGAGATATACCCTTAAGGGAAAAATTTAATAAATATGGCAGTATTTAAAAAAAACCCTGCAGTAATAGAATTTATTCATCTCCAACATTATTAACAACAGAAACAATAACATATAAGTTAGAAAAAACTTAAATAGTTATGTAAATACATAAATAAATTTGACACAAAAAGAAGTTTTAAGAAAATCCTTATGTAGAAATTAAAAAAGACATTTCTTGTTCTAACATAAAAGTATTTTATTGTAATAAGTATTCGTCTAATATTTTTTGGCAAATTTTTATTTTAAGAATCACAAAAACGTAATTCCAGATTGGAGAGTATTTCTAATGCATTAGTATCTCCATAATTTTCAGCAAACATTTTAACGTCACAATCACAGCATCACTGTAATTACGATATTTACTTCCAGTTGGAATATTTGAAGTCTGCGAATTCGTTAGAAAATCGTACATGTCTTTAAGTTTTCGAATAAAAAACAAGTAAACGTTAAATTTGAACTTTCTATAAATAAATTATCGTCGATATTAACAAAATTACCAACGTTCTGTAGAATAATAATTTTTTTGTCTCCTTTATTTAGCAATCTGCCCAGAGGCAATAAGCTAATTATATTGGCTGTACATGACACGTATAGGTTAGCTCCATCGAACTTCCCTATGGACTTAAGTTATAAACCTGTTGTAATTGAATAAACAGAGAATTCTTTTTTTTATGTGTTTTTACTAAATAGAGTCATTTCAGGTCGGTCTATTTCCCAAATCGGAAGGTTTCACTTTTTTCAGGCGACGCACTGCACTGCTCACTTTAAATAACTGTTGAGCTAAATTATTTGGGTGATGTGAAACTCTTCTACGATATTTGTCGCTGTATATCTTAATCACTTCCTTAACGGCAGCGATGGGGATGTCTCGTTGAATAACGTAGTAAATCAAGCATTATCTTATTTTGAAATCTTTGTATAATCTCTATATTTGAAATGCTTGCTGTCCCCCATAGCTGGATGCCGTACGTCCAAATCGGCATAATGATTGATTTATATACGAGAAGCTTGTTTTCCATAGATAATTGTGATTTCCGCCCTATAGGCCGATATAGTTGATGCAATTTCATTCCCAATTGTTTCCTCTTAGTAAATATATGTTTTCGCCATGTGAATTCCAAGGTATTTCACTGAGTCTGACTGAGGCAGCTGAGTGTTATTTAGAGTGACTGGGGGACATGTTCCTTTTCGCAATATAAATGTGATATGTACTGACTTTAATTCGTTGACTCGGATGCGCCATTTTTTGAGTCAATCTTGAATATTTGTCAAGTTGAAAGTTTGAAGAATTCTTGATGCCATTTCTGGGTCGGTGTCAGGATCTACTCAGCGGTGTGGTCCGCGAACGTTGCTGTAGTAGAGGTGCGTGTTGTCGGGAGATCAGCTGTGTAGATTAGAAATAGAATGGGTCCTAGTACGCTTCCTTGTGGAACTCCTGATTCGATCTATGGGAGAGATAGGATTTTAGCAGTTCATAGTCGGGATATGGTAGGAGTTCTTTTAATTTGTAAAATAGCCCTTGGTGCCACATTTTGTCAAAGGCCTGTGACACGTCCAAAAAAGCAGATGAACAGAACTTTTTTTTTTCCATCTCACTATTTATTTTGTTAACTAGTCTATGGATTTGATTTATCGTGCCGTGATTCTCACGAAAGCCAAACTGATGGCTCGATAAGATTTTATTTTTTTCTAAGGTTTTCTTTAATCTCGTCACATAGATCTTTTCGAAGACTTTAGACAACGTCGGTAATAAACTTATTGTAGGATGTAACACAGTTTGGTTGTTTGCCAGGTTTCAAGATCATTATTACCGACGC